>CBVK0100228282.1:0-25436 GCA_900067695.1 Picea abies
CCGAGATCTACACTCTTTCCCTACACGACGCTCTTCCGATCTCACTCATGTAAATATGTGTCCATGACTTCAGGACCTAAGCTTAATGGACGGATTGTGTAGCGGTTGACGACCAGAGGGTCGAATAGCTCTGATACCACTATAATAGACAAAAGTCTATGTTTGTATTAAAATGCATTGTGTATATATATATAGAATGAATTCAGTGCCCCATGTTACAATGAGGGCCCTGCTTATATAGTGGGCAAGGTGCCCTTTCACATGAAGAGTCGTGTCTCTTTGATAACACACATCCTTACATCTTTTCATAATATAATTATATATTATTATGTTTGTTACATTTTCCTAAGTCTGATTTAGGCTGAGATAATGTAATGTTCCCAAGCCAATTTTTTTTGCTTGGAACATTAACTAACCACTGATTTACTTGTTGTATGTGTGTGTTTGCAGGTTGGCCTCTTAAGTTTCGGCCTTAGGGTTTATATTTAGTTATTAAGCACATATCTGAAGATATACTCAATGGAAATACAAGATCTAACCAATACACAAGATATGGAACCAAATAGCATAGATCTGACCTTTATTATTATGAAAAGCAAGAACTTGATACAAAGAGGATGCAGATCTGGAATAACATCAGATGGCTCCAATAGATAATAGATAAGATGTTACAAAATGCTCCGGATAAGAAATGCAAGCCTCCAAAGGCTGGATATACAATGAAGAACAATGCAAGAAGAACCAGGGTCAAGTCCAAACCCCACCTGGCTGATGGCACGTCTTGTTGCAGAGCTAAGAAGACCATTGTTTCGGCCCAACTGAAGGAGATCTCCAAACAACACCAAACTGCACAGAAAGATAGATCGGGGCCAATAGAAGCCCTCCTTGAAGAATCAAGTCAAGATGCCAAGATCTACCCCTCCAAACTGCTGAAACCCTAATCAAGGCTGCGCCCTCCTGAAGACTGTCAAGCTCAATATTTTGGCCCTGATAGAGGAAGCCTCCAAATACACTGAGACTCTCTAGAAAGATAGATCGGGCCGCCACAAGCCACTAGGAGACGTCTCAGGTTCAGATCTGAAGTGTAATCCCTTCAAACTGAGCAGATTTGAATCGCAGTTCCACCCTCCTTCTCTAAAAAACGTCCCAAAGCTCCAGAGAATAATCTAGCAAGAGCAACCCTCACAAAATACTCGAAATTTGATGGCCAAGGCCCTGCAAGTAATACCTAGGTGCTAGAATGCCAATAGACCCTGTCAATAAGCTGGATCCAACTCCTCTCCAAGGAATGATGCGCCCCCTGCTAGAAAACCCTCAAGGGTACGACCTGTTGCCCTCCTGAATAGATGATGGCACCTGTGAATACTACAGAATGGTGTGGGTGGAGTGTTTCATCCCCGAGACCCAGCTTGGAACAAGGTGAGTGGAATCTTTCACCACCGAGTTATTCTCTAGGGTTTGTATTCTCAAAACCCTCGAAACTGTGTGCCCAAGAGCCCAATAACCAAATGCAATATGATCCAAGATGATATGAGAAGTGCGCCTAGGCTTTCTTTTATACTTCTTTCTATTCTTTTGTTGAGTTAAGTTAACCCCGAGGTTCAACTCCTAACTCATCCTTAAGCGCTTTAATCCTTTAGTGAGTTACTTTTTACCTTTTCAAGTCAACCTCAAAATATAACATTGAGTTAGCTGACTTTTTCCCCATGCTACATGAGACTATGGTCTAGTGGGGATGACTAGACCACTAAGTCTTTCCAAACCTCTTCCTCAAGAGGTGGGGGACATTATAGTCTCCCCTGCTAGAAATTGCTTGTCCACAAGCAATTCCGAACCTGTCTCCCGTATCACATGTTCATTCTCCCACGTGGCATCCTCAATGGGCAAGTCCTTCCACTTGATTAAGTATTCTTTGATGCTCCTTCTCCGGAGTTTCTTTTCCCGAACCTCCAGTATTTTTTCCGGTAGTAGTACCAATTGCCCCTCTTCATCTAAAGGTGGCAGTACCTCAAGTGGGGTGATGTGTTGGCCAATGGCCCTCTTCAAGCATGACATGTGGAAAACGTTGTGTATCTTGCTGCCCTGTGGAAGCTCAAGTTCATAAGCCACAACCCCTACCTTCCTGCTGATCTTGTAGGGTCCAAAGAGCCGGGGTTGGAGCTTTTCTGCTCCACTCCTTTCGATAGAAGCCTGCTTGTATGGTTGGAGCCTTAGGTAGACCAAGTCACCAACCTCAAAAGTACGCTCTACCCGATGTTTGTCCGGTTGGACCTTCTGCTGATTCTGTGCCCTTTGTAGATGATCCTTTAATTCCTTGAGTATATCCTGACTGTGCTGCACCCAATCCTGTACTATCGAAGCTTTTCTATCACAAAAGGCAATCTCTACAAAAGAGAGTGGGTCATAACTGAACAAGGCCCTGAATGGAGTCATGCCTATGGACATGTGGTAAGTGGTGTTGTAACAATATTCCCCCAGATGTAGCCACCTAACCCATGCCTTCTGCTGCCTTGCTACATAATTCTTGAGGTAGCCTTCTACCCATTTGTTGACTATTTCGGTCTGCCCATCAGTCTGAGGATGATAACTAGTGCTGGGGGTCAAGGCCGTACCAACCATCCTGAATAACTCCTGCCAAAAGGTGCTCATAAATCGGCTATCCCTGTCACTAACAATGGTTTTGGGTAGACCATGTAGTCTGAAGATCTCCCTGAAGAACAATTCGGCCACCTGTGCCGCACTGAAGTCTGTAGCAATGGAGAAGAAGTGTGCAAATTTAGTTAACCTGTCCACCACTCTGAAAATACAATCCTTACCCTGTGCCCTTGGCAATCCTGTGATGAAGTCCATGGAGTTGCTCTCCCATTTGTGCTTTGGGATGGGTAGAGGTTGTAGCAGTCCTACTGGATGTGTGTGCTCATCCTTGTTTTCCTGGCAAGTAGTACACTCCTTGATGTGACTCATCACATCTTCTTTGAGGCCCTTCCATGAGAATCTTTCCCTTACTTGCCTGTATGTTTTGCCAATCCCTTGGTGCTGTGCCACCGATGAATCATGACATGCCTGTAGTATCTTGGCCTTGAAGGTTGACTCAGGAACCAAGAAAATTCGGCCCTTGTAATACATGATGTCATCTATGACTTTGAAGTTGTCATCCTGTATTTGCCCATCCATCAACTGACAAGCGAACTGATTTTTGGAATATTCCACCAAGAGGTGGGCCTTCCAATCAACTGATATATCTGTCATGGCATAAACTGATGGCCTCCGGGATAATGTATCGACAACTATGTTGTTCTTCCCTTTGACAAATTCAATGTCAAAATTATAGGCTTGTATCTTGCTGACCCACTTCTGCTACCTCTCATTTAAGTCCTTTTGTTCTAAGAAGTGCTTAAGGCTATTGTGATCTGATTTCACCACAAATCTTTCCCCTACCAAGTATTGCCTGAATTTGGCCAAGGTGTGCATGATAGCCAACATCTCTTTGTCGTAGATGGTGTAAAGTAGCTCAGGGCCCCTCAATTTTCGGCTCTGATAGGCAAGGGGGTGCCTATTCTGCATCAGTACGGCTCCAATGCCTTCTCCGGAGGCATCACACTCCAGTGTGAAGGGTTGGCTGAAATCTGGCAAGGCTAACACTGGGCATGTGCTCATTACCTTTTTCATCCTGGCAAATGTAGATTGTGCTTCTTCACTCCACATGAAAGTTCCTTTCTTAGTCAAATCGGTCAAAGGTGCACAAAGTTGGGAGAACCCTTTGACGAATCTCTAGTAATAACTACAAATACCAAGAAATCCCCTCAACTCTGTAAGAGTTTTAGGTATGGGCCAGTCAACTATCGCTTGGATCTTTTCTTGATGTACCTGTACCCCTTTAACTCCAATGATGTGTCCCAAGTAGAGGACCTCTGTCATCCCAAATTCACATTTAGACTCCTTGGGATACAAGGATTGACCCTCCATGATAGTTAAGATTTGTTCCACATGCTGAAGATGTTCCTCCCAAGTCTTGCTATAGATTAGCAAGTCATCAAAAAACACAAGAAGATGCTTCCTCAACTGCTTGTTGAAGACCTGGTTCATACATGACTGAAATGTGGTGGGTGCATTGGTCAATCCAAATGGCATCACTAAGAATTCATAGTGGCCGTAGTGACACCTGAAGGCAGTCTTGGGGATGCCCTCCTCCCTCATTTTGATTTGATGGTAACCAGAGCGCAAGTCGATCTTTGTGAAGTAGACAGCCCCATGGAGTTTGTCCAATAACTCATCAATCCTTAGAATGGGATACTTGTTTTTGATAGTCTTCTTGTTTAGTGCCCTGAAGTCAATGCACATGTGCATGGTTCCATCCTTCTTCTTGACCAGTACCACTGAAGAGGCAAAATGGCTGGAACTAGGTCTAATGTGACCCATATCCAAGAGTTCTTTGATGGCCTTCTCTATCTCGTCCTTGTACTTCCTTGGGTGTCTGTAGGGCATGGTGATGACTGGCTTTGCCCCCTCTTCCAACTCAATGATATGCTCAAATCCCCTATCTGGTGGCACTCCTGGTTGAATGGGTCCAAACACCTTACTGTGTTTGTCAATGATCCTCTGGATTTCTGGTGCATAGTGAACCTTCCCCTTTTTGTCCACACGTGTCGAAATCTTGCACTCAACAACATATACAATCTCCTCTCTCCTGAAAATGGCCTCCATACGCTTTGCTGTGACTACCCTGGTTGTGTTGCCTGGCATGCCTCTGAGGACTACCTTTCTTCCACTCTCCTCTGTGTAAGACATCTCCATGGTCTTGTAGTTGGTGGGGATAGGCCCCAATGTATTGAGCCACTGTACTCCAAAGATTATATTTGTATCAGGGAGGTCCATCATATAAAAGTCCTGTGCTAAATCATGCCTACCCAGTTTAAGCTTCATCCCTGGAATGTACTTGTTACAAGGCATGGTGCTTCCTCCTACTACCTCCACCTTAAATCCTTCAAACTCAACTGTGGGTATATACCTCCTCTGTAGTAATGCTGAGTCAATGAAGTTGTGTGAAGCACCCCCATCAATGAGTACTGAAACCTTTTTCCCCTGCAATACTCCTCTCATCCTGAAGGTGTTGTACTTGGGTACCCCACTGATGGATGCCAATGTAGCCTTCTCCTCTGTTGCACTGCCATGACCTGTAGCCTCCTCTTCTGCAGTTTCGGTGGTGTCTGCCTCTATGTTATGGATGTGGTCGAAATCCTCATCCTCTTCATTATCATATGTCACCTCAATGTAATGAACCTGGCCACGACCCATACACTTGTGGGATGGGTTCCACGACTCTTTGCATGTGTAGCATAGTTGTTTTCTTCTTAGTTCTCTTCTAGTGTTCTCATCCATCCTACCTCTTCCCCTATCAAACCCCCTTGGGTCTCTTCCTCCTGGATTCATTGGAGGTCTTTGATCTCTCCCTCCGGTGTTTAGAGGTGGTCTAGGCACAAATTTCGGTTTTGCAGTTGGGCCTAGATCTCTCGTTCTCCAAATAGCATCCTGCAAGTTGGTAGGCTTAAAAGCCTTAACCCAACCCTTCAAGGTTTCCATCAAACCCTCTGTGAAGAGCATCATGAGTCTAGACTGTGACACGACCTGTACCATGACTGCTAGCCTCTGGAACTCCTCAATATACACCTCAGGTGCTCCTGTCTGCCTGAGTTGCGTGAGTTCCCTGAAGTGCAGCTCTGAATTCCCCTGGTCAAACTTGTCAATGAGCCTCTGGGTGAACTCCGTGTATGCCACTATTTGATTGTGGGTGAACTCCGTGTATGCCACTATTTGATTGTGGGTGAACTCTGTGTATGCCACTATTTGATTGTGGCCAAGTGTGGTCAACCCATGGTACCACCAATCATGAGCCTTGCCATCCAAGTACATGGTGGCAAACTTGATGGCATCCATTTCCCTCATAGGGTTAAGCTGCAGATAAGTGTCTAGTTTTTGTACCTATGCCTATGCAGTCATCTTGGCCGAGCCATCAAAGTAGGGGATCTCCATCTTCCCTGCCCTGTGCTCTAGCTCATAGTTGTTCTTGTGGTACGACCTATGTTTGCCTCTGAATTTCAATCCACAAAACTGATCTAAGGTGATCTGCCTCTGAATTGGTAGGCTTAGTGAGTTGTACTCTCTGGCACACTGCTCAAACTGATCCTCAAACTCGTCTGGGTGGTTGGACTATGTTGGTTCATTTGTAAATGAGGGCAAGTATGGTCTGGGAGTGGTCCTTCTACCTGTTTGTTTCTGTGGTGCTCCCCCTCCATGGCTTCCCTCTGAATGATGATAGAGAACATGTTCCTGCTGATATCTGTTCCCTCCATGAGATCCACTAGTTTCCTTGTTGGCATAAGATTTTGGGCCTTTCCCCTTATGAGTCATCTCCAACAAGATTTGTGCTATCTTCGTTTGGTTTTCATCTACCTTCCTCAAGGTCTATGATATTTCGGCATGTCCCCTACGGTGTGCCTCTTGGTTTTCCTGCAGGTGATTTACAAGGTCGCTCTGTGATACTCGTATGGAATGTTGCAATTCCTTAGCAACCCTTGCTAGTGTTTGTGACTCACTGTCCTCACTTGATCCTTCCATTTCGGCCTCTGCTTCCTCTGTCTGTTTCCTCCTTCTGCCCACATAAATGTCACTAAACTTTTGCATGCACTAATACTCACAGGATGGGAGGATCAGAGCTCTGATACCACTGTAATGTTCCCAAGCCAATTTGTTTTGCTTGGAACACTAACTGATCACTAATTTACTTGTTGTATGTGTGTGTTTGCAGGTTGGCCTCTTAAGTTTCGACCTTAGGGTTTTTTTCCAGTTATTAAGCATAAATCTGAAGATATACTCAATGGAAATACAAGATCTAACTAGTACACAAGATATGGAACCAAATAGCATAGATCTGACCTTTATTATCATGAAAAGCAAGAACTTGATACAAAGAGGATGCAGATTTGGAATAACATCAGATGGCTCCAATAGATAATAGATAAGCTGCTACAAAATGCTCCAGATAAGAAATGCAAGCCTCCAAAGGCTAGATATACAATGAAGAACAATGCAAGAAGAACCAAGGTCAAGTCCAAACCCCCCTTGGCTGATGGAATGTCCTGTTGCAGAGCTATGAAGAACAATGCAAGAAGAACCAGGGTCAAGTCCAAACCCCCCCTGGCTGATGGAACGTCCTGCTGCAATGCTAAGAAGACCACTGTTTCGGTTCAATTGAAGGAGATCTCCAGAGTCCAAACAACACCAAACTTCACAAAAAGATAGATCGGGGCCAGTAGAAGCCCTCCCTGAAGTATCAAGTCAAGATGCCAAGATCTACCCCTCCAAACTGCTGAAATCCTAATCAAGGCTGCGCCCTCCTGAAGACTGTCAAGCTTAATATTTCGGCCCTGATAGAGGAAGCCTCCAAATACACTGAAACTCTCTAGAAAGATAGATCGAGCCACCACAAGCCACTAGGAGAAGTCTCAGGGTCAGATCTGAGGTGTAATTAGTGTTGCAAACATCGACATCGGCAAAATATCGTCGAAGGTCCGAAAACGAAAATATCGGCAACATCGGGGAAACTATCAGAAAATATCGGAAAATGTCGTAAGAATGAAAAACAAAGTTGTAAGAATGAAAATATCGAAAAATATCGCCGACCCTGATTTTGAAGATAATATCGCCAACATCGTGATATTATCGAGATGTTGGTAACACTGGGTGTAACCCCTCCAAACTGAGCAGATCTGAATCACAGTTGCGCCCTCCTTCTCTCAAAAACGTCCCAAAGCTCCAGATAATAATCTAGCAAGAGTAACCCTCACAAAATACTCTAAATCTGATGAACAAGGCCTTGCAAGTAAAACCTCGGTGCTAGAATGTCAATAGACCC
This sequence comes from Picea abies, assembly GCA_900067695.1. Lineage (NCBI taxonomy): Eukaryota > Viridiplantae > Streptophyta > Pinopsida > Pinales > Pinaceae > Picea > Picea abies. The sequence goes on from CBVK0100228282.1 coordinate 7,913, forward strand.
TGTCAATAAGCTGGATCGAACTCCTCTCCAATTAATGATGTGCCCCTTGTTGGAAAACCCTTAAGGATACGACCTGCTGCCCTCTTGAATAGATGATGGTACCTATGAATACTATAGAATGGTGTGGGTGGAGTGTTTCATCCCCGAGACCAAGCTTGGAACAAGGTGAGTGGAATCTTTCCCCACTGAGTTGTTCTCTAGGGTTTGTATTCTCAAAACCCTCAAAACTATGTGCTCAAGAGCCCAATAGCCAAATGCAATATGATCCAAGATGATATGAGAGGTGCACCCTAGGCTTTCTTTTATACTTTCTTTCTATTCTTCTGTTGAGTTAAGTTAACCCTGAGGTTCAACTCCTAACTCATCCTCAAGCGCTCTAATCCTGCAGTGAATTACTTTTTACCTTTTCAAGTCAACTTCAAAATATAACATTGAGTTAGCTGACTTTTTCCCCATGCTGCATGAGACTATGGTCTAGTGGGGATGACTAGACCACCAAGTCTTTCCAAACCTCTTCATCAAGAGGTGGGGGACATTACAGATAAAAAGGTTGATGTGGGTCAATTTAGGTGTCCATTAGCATGCCTAGGAGTCAGGACACATAGGCCTATGTTGGGACACCTCATGAGCTAAAAACTAACACTATCGTTGAATTAATATTATATATTTTGCTGTGAAATACACAACGGAGTTAGTCACTTGCACATGTTAACCAGCATGCATAGTTGCTCCCGTGAAGGAAGTATATGTTGCACTAGAAACTACAGTTTGCATACTTCACATTAAATCTCCTTTCATGGTTCATGGCTTATTTATGGTAAATGGTTTGTGATGTTTATATGAAGGCATGTCTGTAATGCATTGAGAATCTCTGAAATTAAATAGATTTGCATTGGTTCTTGTGCTTTTAAAAGGGATACATGCTTAGTTATTCTATTGATCATTGATGTGAGGTTGATTGATGGGTAATGGTACATTGACATATGGACATACTTGCAAGCAATCTTTCACTCTCCAAGCATTTATCAAGCATTGTTTTCTCTAGCTCACCTGAATCAACCCTTTGAATAATCAACAACTTCAAAAAACATACACTAATCTAATATTAATTACACTTTTTTTGTTTGTAGCAAACCAACATTAGAATAGGATTTAGGGCCTTGGTGTAGTTTGGAGAGGAAATTCTTCAAGGCCATAAAACTAAACTAGAAGTCACTAGTGAGAGAAAAATCCATTAGTAGCAAGAAGTGCTTGCTGGGAAAGCTCCTCTCACACATGGGTTAAGCACGAGTTCGAACTTGAGCAAGTGGGGTGATATCCCCTCTTCGTTTGTTTTGGTGTCCTTGGACTACTATGTTTATGGGGATTTCGGAAGTGCAAGGCCCCTTGGGTGGCATCGCTTCTCGAAATTTCGGGTTTAGTTTCCTTGCCCATATGGGTGGCCCCGACCTACGACTGTCCCGCCCGGTCGCCAATTGTGAAGTGGTATCCATATTGGCCATTCCTAGAACATGTACAGAGGTGAGTGTGGGTGGGAAGTACCTGCAGTACATGAGGCAGACGTATAATCGCCGTTTCGGCTCCTAGGGAGGGTGCCCATCTTCATGAGGGTACTTGCACCTTAGGTGAACGTTGCAAGCAGGTTACCATAATTGTCTCTCACACCTTCGCTAGCCAGGATTTGGGGACTTGACATCCCCCAAGAGTTAGTTTTCGGAAGGCCCCTTTATCCACTGGTTTGCTTGTTGATAACTTAGATTTGCTAGGAGCGTGATTTGTGGTTCTGTATCTAGTCCTTGTCCTCATCTATCCCCAATTACAATGATAGGACTTAGCTTGACCACGTGGGATTCTCCCCTTGGCTTGGTTTTCCTAGCCTAAAGGGTGGAGTGAATCACATAGGTGAAACAGGTAGTGATTCACTTGATAGTATCCTTAGGTATTCCCCTCGCAGTAAGGTTGGATTTTTCCTTTAGGGAGTGTCTGAGCAATAACAGGTTCCAAGGTATTGATATTGATATTCCAAAGGTATCATTTCCGTCTATGATGTTGATATTGAGCTAGGCATTGCTGTTATATCTAGATCCTGCTTCTCTTTCTTTTTTTCTGACATTACTTGATCATGCTTTTTCTTGTATTTTTCATGTATTTGTTAGTTTAGTTTTATTTTACGGTATTGGAGTAGCCTTAGATACTCTTGCAGATGCTTATCGCGATTGTGCTTTTTTCTTCAGTCCCATTGACCTGCCTTTTTTGCCCTTTGTTGAACATCAATCTAATTATTTTATCTTTTAGTATTATTTGCTTGATGGGGGTTGGAGGCAAAGAGGGCCAGGGAAGGAGAAGGTTTTATCATTTTTCCTAAGTAGTGATTATATATGACTCAAAGTAGAGGCTTGTGACAATATGCCATTTTAGATTTCATAATTTTATGTTCAAGATTGATTGTAAGACATTTACAAATTATTGTTTTTTTTGGTAAATAACACATTGCATTTAATGGAACAGAATTAGTGAAGCTATAATTTAATGAGATGTTTAATTGTGAATTGGAAGTTTCATTTTCACAACTTGTAAGTTTCTGAGTTGTATAGGCTGAGTTGCTGGTGCTGAGACTTTCACGTCACAGTGGTGTAGCTGGGCTTGCTGGCATGGCATTTATATGTCAGATGTTCTCTGAGTACAGTGGTACCTGTGCTGATCATGGCATTCTTCTTGTCCGGCCGTTGTTATGTTTCAACAAGGACGATCTTTACAAAGTGAGTATTACATCACTGACATAAATGTCCTTTTAAAGTACTGTTTTCAAAGTTTTGCAGTGCATAGAATAGTTGAACTTGGTTGAATATTACATTTGTTTGTAAGTATATTTATAATAAAATACTATACCATGGCACTGGAATCCTCACTGAAACATTCTTTCAGATTTAGATTCAATCGGCTTCTTTATTACTCAAAAGGTAATGTTATCACATCAATGGTTTTCATCGTTCATGTTTGTTTGAATAATGCTTTCTATTTTCTCTATAGATTGTAAAATACCAGGCGAGGACTATCAGTCCATGATGTCCTAATCTGCATCAAGAAAGTTTACACATACGTTTGATGCTTTTGAATTAGAAGTCTCTGAGCCACCATATTAAATACCAATCTGTAGATTACTTCCTATATATATATCACTTTTAATTGACAATACCTTGCATTAATATAATTTTTTTACAAAATGTACAGGGCTGTTTTACAATAAGTTAGCATAGATCCAGCTTAACCCCGGATCTATTAAGCACCAAGAGGGGTGAAAAGAGACCTAGGTGAAAATCTCTTGGTGCTTAAAAGATCCAGGATTAAGATGGATCTATGGCAGTTTATTTATTTTTTGTGGACTGTTTATTTGACATTAGTTGTCAAATGCCAATATTTATTCCATTTTGACACTAGAGGTTGGATGTCAATTTTTCTTCCATTTCAGTTGATGCACGTGACACATCTCTTCCACCCGGGCCATAGAGTGTACCTCGCTTCTCTTGGCACAATAATAGGTTCCACATCCTTTCCATTAATATTAAAGATACTAAAAATAAAGGCCTTCCAGCCACAAACACATTCAAAGATTATATGATGAAAGCATTACGGGTCACAAAACTGAACTCTCCATGATAGCCCGTACACTTGTTAGCAAATCCTAGTCATTACTGTCTTCGTCATAGGGCTCTTTTGGAGGTAACTCAGGGAATAGGGGATCTTGACCACAACCTCCATATTTTGCTGAGGTTGATGTGAATTTGAAACAACTGTGGTTTATTTGTCTTTTTGAAGTGGTTGCCTAAGCCATTGTTCCCCTAAATTGTCTCTACCCATAGATGTTTTAGGGTGGGCTTCATCATGCAACTTGCCATGCAAGGTATGGCAAGACTGCCTTTGATTTTGCCCCCTTCTTTCTGTTGAGCCTTCTTCTAGCAACATTGTTCTTAGAGTGCAAGGAGCATTGTCCAAGTGGCTAATCAAGTTTTGCACAAATGCTCTAGCTTCTTGACCAATTTTTTGGCTTGATTTTGAATTTGCATAGCACAACTAGTGACAAATAGTAAAGTCCCTAATGAATACAAAGAGACTTACGAGCACTAGCATGACCGTGGATAACATCATTTGTTCTTGCCTTGAAGAATTAAAGTTTCAATTCTAAATAAATATGACACATACCATAAATTAAAGGAGAAGCTATAATTATTAATATATCCTTTGATGTGTAGACTAAGTTGCAGGAAATGCCCCCCACCCCCCTGAAACGAGGCGAAACGCCGCCGGCTGTACCATACGACGTTTCCCGATTTGGAAACGTCGTACGGTACAACCGACGATATTTCCCGGTCATATCGGCCCATACAGCCGCGTTTCGGGCGTCTTTGAGGCAAATTAAGGGAAAAAAAGGGGGCCGTGAGCCCCCAAACAGTCAATTAATTTTATTTTTTGGCATTTTCTATATTGTCCAATGAGAATGAGGTTGATTTTTTGCCTTTTTTTTTAATTTAAAAAAGAAATTTTTAGAAGCAAATAGAAACCCTAAATCTCCTTCCTTTGCTATAAGAAACCACTCGCTTCACTCATTCCTCACACTTTCATTAGCAAGAGGAGCTTCCTACAACAACAACAACAAGGAGATTGTGTGTGGTTTTCGTGAGTAGATTTCTTTTCTATTTGGTGGGCATATTTATTTTATGTTTGCTTAGCAAGTTAGCAGATTTTTTGTTCTCTTGGTGAGTAATTAGCAAATTTCTGTTTTGTTTGGTGAACATATTTTCTTCTTGTTTTTGCAACATTCATGGCTTCTCAAAGTGCTGTTTCATTTGCCCCTAGAGTTGCTGAAGTAAGCAGGCAACAAGAATACTATCCTCTTTGGAGGCATGTTACCAAGGTCAAGGCTATGGGTGCTGGTGGAGGTTCATGGGAATGGAAGTGCAATTTATGCAAGAAGGATAAGACCTTCAAGGGCTCTTACACAAGAGTCAAGGCTCACATTTTGCATGAAGGGAAGGGTATTGATGGTTGTCCACATACTCTTGATCTGCAGGTGAGGGATAAATTCCATAAAGAGCATGATGATGCTCAAAAAATTAAGGATAATAGAGCTAAGATTGCTATGCATGGCAGTAACAAGCATCCTCCTTCCTTGGGTGTTAGCAATGAGCCAAGGATTGTTCATGAAGCAAGGAAGAGGAGGGCACTAGAGGTAGAAAACGAGATATCCAAAGGCCCTAGAGGACGAGGTGTAGCTATAGACAATAGATTGATGAAGATGTTCAACAATCAAAAGAGAGAAGAAACAAAGTAAAGAGTGACAAGGGCCATATTTGCATGTGACATCCCATTTAATGTGGCTTGGTCCCCTTATTGGAAGGATATGGTGAAGGAAATTAATGAGGCTCCTCAAGGTTTCAAGGGGTCAAACTATGGAAAACTCAAAACAATGTTGCTGCAGAAAGAGAGTTCATTGATTCATGATATTCTCAAACCAGTTCGTAGCTCATGGACTAACACTGGGGTTTCCATTATCTCTTATGGATGGACTGATACAAAGCGGAGGTCCTTGGTCAATGTTATTGCATCATCACCAACATGAGCGATGTTCTTAAAAGCAGAAAATTGTTCCGATGAGGTAAAAGATAGCAAATTCATTGCTGATATTTTAATTTCTGCTATTGAACAAGTAGGGCCAACAAATGTGGTGCAAGTAATCACAGATAATGCACCCGTTTGCAAAGCTGCAGGCTTGATTGTTGAGAGTAGATATCATCATATTTTTTGGACTCCTTGCATTGTCCATAATTTATATCTCGTTTTAGAAGAGATTGAGGCAAAAACTGAATGGATTAAGGAGGTCATAGGGAAAGCTAGGGAGATCATTAAATTCATCACCAACCACCACTAGTCTCAAGCAATGTATCGTGAATACTCCAAATTGGAGTTGCTCAAAGTTGCTGAGACAATATATGCCTCAAACTTCATCATGTTGCACCGCCTTGTTGAGGTCAAAAGTGCATTGATGAGTATGGTGGTGGGTGTGACTTGGGTTGAGTGGAGACAGGAAGATTCAAAGAGAGGAAGTATGGTGCGGAGGGTGTTGATTGATGAGGATTGGTGGAGCAAGGTAGAATTCTTGCTCAAGTTTACATTACCTGCATTTGAGCTTCTCCGAAATGCAGACACAGACAAACATTTCCTGGGAGAGATTTATGATGGCATGGATACCATGGTTGAGAAAATTGTGGAAATTATTACACAGGAGGCTCCCACTCTGTTTTTTGTTGAGGTTGATTTTGTTGAGCATATGAGGTCCATCATTGTTACTAGGTGGAATGGCTTTAACACTTTATTGCACACTTTGGGACATGCTCTAAATCCCAAATTTTATGATGAGGAGTTCATTGCTCAAAGCAATGGGAAGAGGAAGGCCCCACATAAGGACAAGGAGGTGGCCACAAGAGTGAAAAAAACCTTCTAGAGGTTGTTTCTATCTTCTCAACAAACAAAGGTGAAGGAGGAATTTGCTTGTTTTGCTGCTGGATTAGAGGATTTTGTAGACATCTCAGCTTTGGAGGAGAGAAGCACCATGAACTCGATTAAATGGTGGACTTGTCATGGGGAAAATGGTGTATATTTGCAAGGCCTTGCCACTTGTATTCTATCACAAGTGGCAAGCACTTCATCAACAAAAAGGAATTGGAGCACCTATGGTTTCATTCATTCGTGAAGCGCAACAGGTTGGGATCGCATAAGGCTGAGGATCTTGTTTATGTGCATTCAAACCTCCGCCTTGTGTCTCGCAAGGGTGAAAAATATACAAGTGGGCCTCATAAAGAGTGGGATGTGGATGCAAAAAACCCAGACTTAGAGCTCTCTCTTGTTGCTCTTGATATTTTTGATGATGCAAGTGGAAGTGGAATTCAAGTTGCCTCTTCTTCCCATCGAGGCTCTAGTTCTGTTGAACATGCATCTTGTTCTATTTTTGATGATGAGGATGAGGATTAGTATGATATGTATTAGGATATGTAGTTGCAGTTGCCTTTAGCTCATGTTTTCTTTCATTTTCAGCACATACAACCTCATTTATAAACGTTGATTTTGGATGTAAAGCCTCATCTATAAAGGATAATTTTGGATTTTGCTACTTGCATCATGTAATGAATGATATTGATCATCTATGGCAGTTAATATGGACATGGTTTTCCTTCTAAAATGTCATTTATGTGTATCGTTATGTTTTTCTTGCAATATAATGTTTTATTTTTAAAAAAACTATATATATAGATATATATATATATATTTTTTATTTTTTTTGATTTTTTTATATACGATGTTTCCATTATTTGAGGGTCTGTTTCGTATCGTCCTGGTTTCGGAAACTCAGAAACGTTTCCCCGTTTCGTGCAACCTAGTGTGTAGAAGTTTGCTACCCAACACCAAAGTGCCTGGGCTTCTGGATACAATCGGAATAGGTGATGGAATGAGTCTTCCTTATCAAAAAAAGGATAGGCTAGGGGGTAATGTTGATGCCAGCTAGACATGTTCTTAATTGTTGAGTGTTTTCACCCAGCATTGCACCCTTTGGAATCTTGGTGCCAACTTCGATGTTGCCTTTCTGCAAACATTTGACATGGCTAACATGCTCGAACAAACCTACGGACCTCTGCAAATATTGTTGGGCAATAACAATCGACCCTCACGATCTTATGTGTAGTGGTTTTTGCCGCATAATGTCCTCCACATAATCCAACGTGTAGCTCTTTCATCAGTCTGTGAGCCCCCATATCTTCTACACATCTAAGGACCAAACCTTCTGAATTTCTCCAATCCAGATCCCCCTGAACAATACAATATTTTGATGCTTTAAGTCTCAAGGCTCTCCTTTTGTAATCAACAAGGTGATCTAAACATGTTAGATTCTTCAAATAGTAAATAATGTTCGCATACCACTCATGCTGCTTTGATCCATCCAAAATTGTAGATATCATCTTAGGAGCCTCCTACTCATCGATGTTCAATGCCTTTTCATTCCCTTAAGCATTTTTTGCTAATCCTTGTCCGTTTACCAATTTTGTTGGCCTAATCTCCATGTCCTAATCTTGAATTCTGGACAACCATTTTCCCCTGATACCCAAACAATCTTGCTGGGTCAAAATGTCTTTAACAACTCTGTGAGGACCATATGCTATAATCTTGGATTACCCCACATAACTTCTGAAATGCTTTAGAGATTGAACCAGAGCATATGCTCATTTCTCCATGATGGTGTTCTTCAACTTTTAATCTTTGAGTGCTTGTCCCATGTTCTAATTATTCCTTTGTAATAATACACCTGCAATAGTATCCTCCAATGCAAATGAGAAAATTTGAAATTCCTTTGCATAATTTGGGCTTACCAACACATGTGACGATATAATAACTCCCTTAATAATCTTGAATGCCTTCTTTCTTTCACCATTCCATTTGGACTCCTGGTTTTCTTCAACAAGTTAGATATAGGCTTTGTGATTTCTGCAAAATTGGGTATAAATCTCCTGATGAAGTTGATCTTTCCAAAGAAAGGCTGCACTACTTTCTTGCTTCATGGCATGTGAATCTGTTGAATGTATTCAATTCTTAGCGGGTCAACTGTAACTCCTTCCTTAGAAATGACTTGACCGAGGAGTTTTCCTTCGTCAACTTCAAAGATAGATTTATTTGGGTTCAATGTTATCCCATATTTTCTGCACCTTTCAAATACCTGCCCCAAATGCTGCACATGATCACTTTTGTCTTCGGAAAATGCTGTCAAATCGTCTTGAGATATCTCAATTATCTTCACAATTAAATCCCTAAAGGCAAAATCCATAGCTCTCTAAAAAGTAGATCCCACATTCATTAAGCCAAATGGCATCCTCAAATATTCATACGTTCCCCATGGGCTAGTGAAAGTTGTCTTGTGTCAATCTTCTTCTTTTACTAGTATCTGGTCATATCTCGAGAATCCATCTAACATGGATAATATTCCTGATCTTGTGACCCTCTGCAATAGGTTCTCCATATGAGGTGATGGGTAGTTATCCTTCAGAGACAACTAATTTAGGTTCCTGAAATCCACATGTAATTTTATTTCTCCATTCTTCTTTCTCACTACCACCAAGTTAGCAACCCAAGACAAATGCCTCGTGGGTGCAATAATCTTTTCCACTGACATCTTCTTCAACTCTTTTTGGATAAACGGGGCCAACTCTGGATTTATTTGTCTCAATCTTTGTTTAAATGGCTTGACATCTTCCTTTAAAGGAATAGTATGTTGGATAATGTGTCCCTTATATGCCTTTAGATCATCCTATGACTAGGCAAAAACATCCCAATATTCCTTGATCAAGTTCTCTATTTGTTTCCTTTCCTCTTATAAAGTGCTCCTTCCGATGCTGATAAGCTTAGGGTTTGCTTTTAAGACAATGTTGATTTCTATGCTATCTAGTATTTACTTGCTTCTTTCTTCTTGTTGTACATGTCATGCTTGTCAAAAATCTTTTCCAAGAACAAGACCCTTTGGAAATTTGTTATCTATCGTTCCTCAATCTTAGGACTTTCATCATCTTGGCCCCTCCAATCCACTTGATACTGCACAAACTCTTGCAGGTTATTCATAAATCTTATTATGTGTGAATCATCATTGAATACCTACCAATGTTCAAAATTATCCGAGACTGAAGGCTGAAGGGTAGCAACAACTACAATCAAAGCATCATCTTGTGTATTCTTCTCTATCGGGACATCCTCAATAGAAAAGGTATCAAAGAGTTCTATGGTGTCGCACACTGCATGCCTGCACTGTTTCAACCTATCATTCTTTGCTTCTTACATGTTCTTCACTTGTAATACCGCAAGGTTTGAATCTCCTTTAACTTCTAACACCTTTACACCCATATCCCTAGCCAATTTGAGTCCAAGAAGCACATCGTCATACTTTGTTACATTGTTAGTGGACTCAAATTCCAACGTGTAAGAAAAGCTTGTGGTATCACCTTGAGGAGAAGTGGAAATAATACCTGCACCTGCACCTCACCTAGACTGAGCCCCATCAAAATGCATCTTCCTATTCTTCATACTCTTCACCTCATTCTTCCTTCTTGACCTATGGAGCCAGAGAATGTGACAAAATGACATAATTTATGAACTCATCATCCGTTGTACAAACAAATTCACTCAGGTTCATTTGGAAGATACCTTCACAAGTTGGGATAGTGGCATAAATAGATCCATATGTAAACTACCACTAAAGCTAGCAACCCACCTCCCTGACAACAACATGCCTCAGGAATCAAGAACATCAATGAAAACCACATCCATTAACATAGAGATATCTTGATACACTGCAAACTTAACTTGGATATCTTTGATCAGACCAAGCACCTTTATCTCTCTTGAATCCATGCACACACATTTCTATACGATCGAGTAGTCTCGAGGCCCAATCGATTCGTCACCTTGAGTGGCATAACATTAGTTGATACGCTCGAATCTATCATGTAATTGTGTAACATGTCATTCACTAGAAGAGAGATGAAAAAAGGACCACGACTTCCATTCTTCCTTCCTTGGTTCATTGTCTGCAATACTATAGGATCATCCTCAACAACTTCTGTAACTTCTTCAACGCCCAAGAATTTCTTATCCTTTTCTTTTTGTGTTGGGATTTTTAGTAGTTTGAGAAAAGGAACTGACACATGTGCCTTCAAGTACCAGTTTAAATCAATGTTCACGTCTCTAGATGTACTTCCTGAAAGTCCCATCGATGAACATTCACCGTGTTAACCACTAAAATTTCACCTTTGAAAATCTTAAGAGTTAAGAGCTAGCATGCACTATTTTGGCTGGCATTATGAGATTCTTTCAGAGTTTAGCACTTATGATTAGCAAAGGTTGGTTCCCATCAGAGGCAGGTATATGATCGATGCATGGTCGTTTGGTTCAGAGTTAGAGTTGGCTTGGTTTCGCATGCATTTTGAGAGAGATGTCTACATACTTTTTAGGAGATATTGTTTGAGTTGGTCTCTTGACAGTTTGGAGCAGTTCTGAGCATACAAGCAGAGTCCTTGCATGATTCTAGGCCCAATAGTACTTTTTCGGGTGACATGTAGGAAATTTCTGTATTTAGCAGTTTGGTCTCCAGGCCCCAGATTTAGATTTCGAGCACATATTGTGGATCCTTGCGACAGTCTGAGTCTTTTAGATCTTTTCCGAGACGATTTGGCACAATTTACTATTTTTAGCAGGTTGAGCACAAGGGTTCGCATGTCAATTCTGATCGCATATTCGGATCCCTTGCGGAAAAACGAGTGCAATGAGTATGAAGTCAAGGGCATTCAAACAACTTTCTATTTTAGCAGTGTCTATTTTTAGACAATGACATGTGGCGGTGTTCTCTCAGTGTTCCTGGATGACATGGATAGTTTCCTAAAATATAGGAGCTGGATTCTATTTTTAGAAAGTTCTATATTTAGCAGGTACGATCATCATCCATGTAGTGCTAAGTGGCACCCTCACAGGTCGACATGTGGAAGATCTACAGAGTGATGTGGCATCCACTTAGGCAGGGGGCACATATTTCCAAGACTTGAGCATAAATAAATAATTAATGGAGAAAAGGGAGTCACATAACCGGGCCTAAATTTAGACATATATTCCTACATATAATCATCCCTCCACTTGCGATGCATCAACTCCTTAAAATTTGCCTCTAGTTGAGTTTAAACTGTATTTTCCTAAAAATTAGGAAATTTCCTAAAAGATAGGGCGAATTCCTCTTAGCCATAACTCACTCATGTTTTTGTCAAATTTAGCAAAAAGACATGCATTAGAAAACTAAATTTGGCCTCCATGCGTTTCTTTCACTCCATAAAGCCAATTCACTTTCATTATCATTCATTACTCCCTTTCTTCCTCAAGTGCACCTTCCTAAGTTTTAGGGTGCATTCTCCTCTATTGTGCGCATATAACCTTCATGCAAACTCTCACGTACACTCACTCATCTCACACTCCTCACATATCTCTCTTCCTCATATACTTAGCCTCCTTTTTTAGCCACCCATGCGTCCTCTCCCTCTCCCTTGGGATATGCGCCCTCATTGTGCTATATATTGGATGCTTGACATTGGTTATTGGTCGGTTCTTGCAGCAACAACATAGTGTCTCTCTCATTCTTCTCTCTCTCTCTCTCTCTATAGTCTGGTGGCTTTTCTCTGAGCAAAGGAAGCATTGTATCGATTGTAATCTTGCCAAGTGTGGCACAATCAACCCTATTGTAAGCTTGATCAATAAAGAAGTGTGTGTTTTTTCTTCGAACTTCTCTTCTTGGCGGTGTTATCGCACAAGTTGTAGGTTGGGTAAAGCCTGACCCAACCATTAAATGGCGACAACTAAGAGGTCACTTACCCACTGTCACCTTAGGCAGGTGTCCCCGTCACTTTAGAGGTGAGGTAGTCACCTCAAGGGGGGAATCCCAGTGACCCTAGGGGGAAAGAGATGAAGACGGATGAACATGGAGATGAAGTCCCTAGAAGTCAAGTTTAAATGGAATCAAGGTCTTGGAATGAGGTCTTGAGAAGGTACAAAGGTTGTTAAGTAGGTTGAGTGACCCGCCAAGTGTGAATACTTGCCCAAGACACAAGAAAAACAAGCATATGTTGCAATATAATCAAGTGGACAAGCAAGTTAAGCTTTCTGTCCCTAATAACAACAGTTAGTAACTAATGTATATCAGCAAATAAAGATATCTAAATCAGCATAAAGTGAACACAAGACTAGTTAACAAATGCCAAAACAAAACTAACAATTGACTATGAATTATGTGAAGTACTTTGAGAGTAAATAAGAGGGCTGTTATGAAGTAATTTTCTGCAGTAAATTATCAGCCTTATGGCTGTAGCATTCAAAGGTGTACAACAGCAAAATCAACCATCAAAATGTGCCCCAAATTAGCCTAAAAAGTGCGACTTAATTAGTAGATTAGGTGAGTGAAGTTTGGGGGGTTTCTTAGGGTTAGATTGTGAGATATTAATGGTCTAGGGTTAGGGTTTTCTGCAGCCTTATGGCTGTAGGAAAAAAGTTAGTACAACAAACAAACTGTTGGGAGAAAGAGGACGCCTCAATGAGGCAAGAAAGCCAAGGGCTCAAAGAAAAATTTCCAAAAGAGATAGACTTATAATTCGCAAAAATCACGTTTCCCAAGGCAACAATTTTATATCTCCAATGCAATAATAAATGACTAGTGCTCTTAATAATTGGGTTAATGGGGTCATGCAAAGAAAGAGCTAGAGAAGCTACCTCCTTGGGGGTGTAAACCCTCTTACTCCCCAAAGAAAGTTTCTCTAGCTAGGGTTTAAGCTAAGAGGGTGTATGCCCTTATACTTCTCTTAGGAAACCCTTGTTTAGCCAATAACATGAAGCGTAAAATGATGAAAACTATGGTGGGGGTGTATGCCTTAATACTTCCCACCTAGCTCATAGCACAATAACCTTTACTTGAAACAAATGATAGCATGAAAGTAAAAACCATATCAATTCAAGGAAAAATGCTAAGATAATCCACCACAATAGCAAGAGAGAAGCCTTCCAAGGCTAGCGCATCACTTCCATCAACCATTACATCAAGAGATAACCATAAACAAGAGCCAAGAGAGACAATTTGCCAAAGATAGCGAAAATTTCAGACCAAGTCCTTGCACAAGAGGGAGAGTTATGTTAAAATGAGATCTTATGATCTCTTATTTATACAAAATGTCACCAAGGTGACTTGTCCACATATTTAGGGGTAAACCACAAGACTAGGGGTCAACAACCCTAATCTTGCCCCCTTAACAAAGTAATATTAAACAATTCATTAAAATTTCACTTTTGCACATAAGAAAATCCCTAATTCATATGGACGTCACCCTTTTAGGGAACGCTTTGGCACAAAGAGGAGGTCGTTGGTGATGGAGGGGAGTGGAGGGCTTCTTGAAGCCATATATCAAGCAATAAGACCATTTCCTTCATGATTACTTCAAAATGTCCATGTGCCAGTGTATGTCACAAGTGAAGAATGAGTCTAAAAAATGCACTATACCTTCCTTCAGCCTCCTTTGGCCAAACCCTAAAAGATCAATGGCCTAGATCCAATCTAGCCAAGTCTAATCAATGGGTGAGATTCAATCCCTAAATCTCACTTAGGAAACCCACTTTCCTTAGTTTGCTTTATGTTTATTAATTCACCCACTTTGTGAATTAATTGTCACTTTAATGACTTAAGTGATATATTTCACTTTTGACTTAAATATCCTAAGTCAAAGTGAAATTAGAATCATAAAGTAAAGTACAAGGGTAATAGTTTCCCCCTTTGTGTTTAGAGACTCATAAACACATGGGGACCACTTTCCAAGGTACCAAAATCTTAACAGGGAGGACAGGATAGGACATTCTCATTTGTGAGTTGAGCAAGAGAGCAGAAGGAGGGTGCTTGAGGTTGAGGAAGGAAGGCGAACTGTGTTGGAGCAAGCAGCAAGCTGAGGGGGGCGAATCTGGGAGTGAAAGGCAGGTGGAAGAGGTCAGGAATAGGGCCATATTAGGCTGCCAGAACCAGGCTTCACTCAAGCCAATTTTTTTCTACAACAAGAGGGGCGAGTTTGGGCTCTACATCCTCATCCAGGACTGGCCAGATTCAACTGTATTGTCTAGCAGAGAACTGGGCTGAATTTTGGCTGTTTTTCTAGTCAATATCAGGATGTACCAGTGGCCGTACACCTACAACAAGGAGTGCTAAGATAGCTGGGCCGTACATAGCCTGTGGAGAGGAAAACCCTGGCCAAAAATTTTCTGTAAGGAATTTCTGAATTGTATTTGTTGTAAAATTTCCTCAGAAGCCTCAAAAAGAAGCCCTCCTTTGTAGTTTTTCCCCATACTAGGGATTCCAGGGTAACATTTGGTGTATTGTGAATTTTGTGTGCTTGGTTTCGTATGCTTCCGCTGTCATTTTGTTGTTTTATATTTCAACTGTAGGTTAACTGCATAAATTCAGATTTTATATCAACATTGATAATTTCTGGTTAAGTTAATTTATTGGAAGTAATCTCAGTGACTGAGATATAGGTAAAATTCAATATGGTATCAGAGCTCAACCTCTGAGTATAGGACAATCAAAGTACTTGCTGTGCAGACCGGAAAGGTAAATCAACAAGTGGGACATAAGACCAAATAGTGTGGGTGAAATAAGGCAACAAACTCAAATGGTCAGTGCAGTTTTAAGGGTTGAGGACAAGCTGGATGGAGCCTCAAATTTCTGTCCTTGGAGGGAGCGTATTAGCTTGGTGCTGGAGGAGAATGGGTTGCTGGAAATTGCAGAAGGCAAAGTAGCAGCCCTAGCTGATCCAGTACAGCTAACTGCCCATACCAAGAAGGATGTCAAGGGCAACATGATACTTGTGGATGGTGTCAAGGACCACATCATTCCACATTTGTTTGGCAAGAAGACAATGAAGGAAGTGTGGGAGGCCTTGGTAGAGCTATACTTGTCTGACAACGAGAGCAGGAAGATGCTGCTCAAAGAGAAGTTGAGAACCACAAAGATGGCCAAGGGAGAGTTGGTGGTCACTTACCTCACAAAGTTCACTCAGATTCGAGATGAACTTGCAGTAGTGGGAGAGACTGTGGATGAGACCGAGTTGGTGAGGACAGTCTTGAATGGCTTCACCAAGCAGTGGGACATGTTTGTCCAAGGGGTGGTTGCACGGGAGAAACTCTCGGATTGGGAGAGGTTGTGGGACGAATTCACCTAGGAGGAGCTGCAAGTGGATGCATCTCAGGCTAGTTAACCGAAGAGTGAGGAGGAGGAGAATGTGGCTCTTTGTGCAAAGAAGAGCAGTGGAGCAGGAGGGTCCAAGGATGTGGGAAAAGTTAGATGCTTTGCATATCACAAAACTGGCCACTATGCCAGTAAGTGACCTAACAAGAAGAAGGAGTCGGAGGTAGCAGCTACAACACTGAAATGGAAGCGTTTGCAGAGAAATTCGAGGACGAATTTTCTCTGGTGACCACTCTTTCTAGCAGCAAAAGATTGGCTGAGTTTGAGGACAACGGGGCATGGTTCGTGGACAGTGGGTCATCTCGCCATATGACAGGAATGAAGTCGGTGTTCCTTAGTGTTTCAGAGACGAACTCAGACTGCCATGTGAAGAATGGGGCGTGCACTAAGCATGCAGTAAAGGGGGTTGGATGCGTTTGATCTAGCTCGAGTGAGGAGTGTCTCTGGAGGTGGATGAGGTGATGTATGTGCCAGAGTTGAAGGTTAACCTGCTCTCTATATTAGCTCTGGAGGATATGGGGTATGAAGTAATGTTCGCTTATGGATAGGTGCTCATACGAGCAAAGAGAGTGGCCTTGGATTCAGCAGTGAGGCTTGGCATCCGGCAAGGTATGATGTACAAGGTGTTGGGACAACCTCTAGGTGGGTCCAGGGGGATCCTGGGTCAAATATCAATGTCAAAGAAATTCAGTTGGTATGACTTGACATTGATGGATGAGCAGAACAACACATCAGATTAGAGTGCAGCAGAAGTAGCAGGTGGATATTCCGTTTCAGAGGGAGCAACTACAACAACAACATATTTGATGGGATCAAAGATTGATATTGGTGGAGACACCTCCCTTGCTAAGAGGGAGTGTTAGTTTTTAGATTAGTTGGTGTCTCAGTTGTGCCTATGTGTCCTAGGCCAGTTGATGGATACCTTAAACAACGTAGATCAACTTTTTATTTCAGTGTAAGTTAAACTTAGGCTTGCAGCAAAAAAATTATCCTTGAAGTGGAATGTGGGGCCCAAGGAGAGAGGGTGCACTTCTGAAGGTAGCTTCTAGTGGAGTGTGGGACCCTGTCCAAGGGGGTCACACCACCTAGTGGAGAGGGGTCCAACAGCCCCAAATCTCAGCCATTGAGTTGGAAAGGGAATGGGGGGTTGCTAGGGAAATAAAGGGAGGTTGAGGGTGAGAGGACAAGACATTCTCATTTGTGAGTTGAGCAAGTGAGCACAAGGAGGGTGCTTGAGGCTGAGGAAGGAGGGCGAACTGTGCTGGAGCAAGAAGCAAGTTGAGGAGGGCGAATCTAGGAGTGAAAGGTAGCTAGAAGAGGTCAGGAACAGGGCCATATTAGGTTGCCAACACCATGCTTCACTCAGGCCGAATTTTTTCAGCAGCAAGAGGGGCGAGTTAGGGCTCTACATCCTCATCCAGAACTGGTCAGATTCAACCTTATTGTCTAGTAGAGAACACGGCTGAATTTTGGCTGTTTTTTTAGTCAATATCAGGCTGTACTAGTGACCGTACAACTACAACAAGGAGTGCTGAGATAGTTGGGCCGTACAAAGTCTGTGGAGAGGAAAACCCTGACTATAAATATTTTGTAAGGAATTTCTGAATTATATTTGTTAAAATAATGTAACTGCGAAGAGCATTCTTATTATTATTTTGTTATTGGATTAAATCCCCA
>CBVK0100228283.1:0-25433 GCA_900067695.1 Picea abies
CACGACCATCAAGGTCTCAGAGAATTGTTTGGATTCAGAATTGAAGATCCTTGACCAGGAGGTCAGATTGGTTCCCTGACCTTCCAAATTAGGAACCATGAATGAAGATTTTGTCCTTTAAGAAAAGCGAAAATTGTTTTATCCCCTGTCGTGGGTGTGTTACAAATTGGTATCAGAGCATGGTTACAACACTTGGCCTGCTTGGGCTTACAGATGAGTCGCTTAAAAATGATATTGGGAGTACTTTTAAAGGAGTGACACCCTACCTTGCCTCTTTCTTAAAAGTCTCGTTAAAAATGTTATTAAAGAAAAGAGTGGAACTTTCTACCGAGTGTATGCATTTGAGAAATTGAACCATGTTTTGTTCATAAACTGATATATTGTTAGCTAACAATAAGTGTTTTTGTCAACACTCGTGCAGTTAGTAAATCACGGGAAAACTCCAAGACTAAAGGATGGTGATGTACCATGAAGTGGGGGATGGCTCCCACAACATAGACGAAAAATCTGATGAAAGGAGGGCAGTGGAAACCCCTTCAGATATTGCTGAAACTATAAGGAGCCTCAGGGCCGAGTTATAGAGTTTCAAGGCTGACAACGAGAGTTTGATAAAGGAGCAAGAGAAACAAACAGAAATTAACGCAGTCTTGCTACAGAGCTTATCCGACATACAAAGGTAATTGTAGCATGAACCCTCAACCAGTCATGTGGACCGACGACACAAGAAGAGAAGTCAGAGTCCACCTGAGACTCGAAAATATGACTCCATAAGTGACCCCACTGGGAGAAGTACCATGAAGAAGGTCCAACATGGAGGCAGGGGACACTCATCGAGAGAGTCCTTTGGAAAGGAAGTTGACAACTCCGAAGGATCTTCTAGTAGCAGGGTCGGCTCGCATTCTCACAGGAAAGGAAAGAAGCAGAAGCGTTCCAAAACCCATGGTCCTAAAGAGTGCAAGAAATTCAAACCACCCTCTTTCGACAGAGAGATTTAGAAGGGAGAAGAGGCAGAAGCTTGGCTGCTTGGTTTAAAGAAGTATTTCAGAGTCCATGACTACTCTGAAAACTTGAAGGCTCGAATATCCATCTTCAACCTAAATGGAAAGGCTTCCATATGGTGGGAAGACCTTAGGAATGTGAAAGGAGTCCATGAGAAGGACTTGTCATGGAAACAAATTGAGAAATACTTCAGGAAGCAGTATCTGTCAGAAAAAACTAAAGTGGACTATTATCATAAAATTTTAGAATGTGTGAACAAAGAAGGGAGAAAGATGACCCTCCAAGGTATTCAGAAGCCTGTCTCAATGAGACAAATATCGAGCCTTCAAATGAAGAAGTATTGCAGAAAAGGGTGTCCTTTATATGCAATACAGATGTTGGAATCCGTTGAGGACAACAAACCAAACCTAGAGGACCACCCCCTATTAAGAGAATACAAGGACGTAATCCCCGAAGAAGTACCAGGCCTACCTCCGAGAAGGGATATTGATTTCTCGATAGAGCTTACACCAGAAGCGGTACCAACATCTAGAACGCCATATAGGATGAGCACGCCAGAGTTGGTTGAGCTCAAGCTACAACTAAAGGAGATGATGGACAAAGGCTACATCTGACTCAATGTGTCTCCATGGGGAGCGCCCATCTTGTTTGTGAAAAAGAAAGATGGCACACTCTGACTGTGCATAGATTACAGACAACTCAATAAGACAACCATAAAGAACAAATACCCCTTACCCAGAATTGATGACTTGTTCGACCAACTAGGAGGTGCTACCATCTTCTCGAAGATCGACTTGAGGTCTGGATACCACCAAGTCCAGATTAAGGATGAAAACATCCACAAAACAACCTTCGGAGCGAGGTATGGTCACTATGAATTCATGGTGGTGCCATTTGGGTTAACCAATGCCCCCGCCACTTTTATGTGCTTGATGAATAATGTACTCAGAAAATTTCTGGAAAAAATTGTATTGGTTTTCATTGATTATATCCTAATATACTCCAAGAACAAGGAGGAGCATGAAGTGCATCTTAGACTCGTACTTCAAGTACTAAGAGAACATCATCTCTATGCTAAGTTTAGCAAGTGCGACTTCTTTAAAAAGAAAGTACATTACTTAGGCCATATCATTTCTAAGGAAGGGGTGGCAGTGGACCCCGATAAGATCAGATCTATTATGGAATGGAATACCCCAAAGGATGTATCAGATATTAGATCCTTCATGGGCTTAGCTGAATACTATAGAAGGTTCATAAAAGGATTTTTCAAGATTGGTTGTCCAATCACTGCCCTTCAGAAAAAGGGGATCAAATTCATTTGGACATCAAAATGTGAAGAAAGATTTTAGGAATTGAAATACCTCTTGACCCATGCACGCATGCTAAAGATTGCAGACCCAGATAATGATTTCCTCGTATGTACATATGCCCACAAGGAAGGACTCGGAGGATTCCTTATGCAAGAGGGACGTGTAATTTTCTACATGTCCCGGAAATTAAATGAACATGAGATCAATTATGTGACCCATGACCTAGAGTTGGCTTCCATAGTACATGCTTTAAAAATGTGGAGGTACTACCTCCTGGGAAGGAGATTTGTGCTTATGACAGACCATTGTGGGTTGAGGCACTTGTTTGATCAACCAAAACTCAACACCAGGCAAGCTAGGTGGATGGCTCTCCTAAGTGAATTCGATTTCGAAATCAAACACATAAAAGGAAAGGAAAATAGGGTGGTCGATGCCCTTAGCAGAAGTATAAAAAATGATTCGTCTGGCAGCAATAAGCACCTGTGAAATGGATGTTAGGGAAAGAGTCAGAAATGAACAAGAGACAGATGCATTCTTCAAGACCGTGACCACATACCTAAGACAAGAGCCTACAGGGATGAAGTATGAAGGCTACCAAATTCTCGAGGAAGGGTTGTTGACTTACAAAAAAAGGTTGTATATTCCGAATTGTGATGACTTGAAGAGGTTCATAATGGATGAACTGCATGAGAGACCATATGGTCACCCAGGATATCAGAAGATGGTCACGGCCACTAGGAAACAATTCTATTGGCCTGGGTTAAAGAAAGACATAACTAACTATCTAGATAAGTGCCTAGAATGCCAACAAGTTAAGGCAGAGCACCGACATCCAACATGATTATTACAACCCCTACCGATCCCAGAATGGAAATGGGAAACCATCTCCATGGATTTCATCACTGGATTACCAAAGTTGACCAAGCAAAATGATGCCATCATGGTCGCGGTGGACAAACTGAGTAAGTCTGCTCATTTCATTTCCATCAAATCAATTTGCAAGGCCATAGATATTGCCAACATCTTCATGAAGGAGATGTTTAGATTGCATGGCATGCCCAAGGAAATTGTATCTGACTGAGATACCAAGTTCACTTCAAACTTTTGGAAATCCCTAATGGCCGGTTTGGAGACAAAATTACTATTCATCACAACTTATCACCCTCAAAATGATGGATAGACAAAAAGAGTGAACCAAATAGTAGAGGACATGCTAAGGATGCATGTAATGCATCAAACTAAGAAGTGGGAAGAATACCTGCCATTGGTAGAGTTTGCCTACAACAACGGTTATCAGGAATCCTTGAAGATGAGCCCTTTTGAAATCCTCTATGGTAAACAATGCAAGATTCCAATCAGCTGGAGTAATCCAGTGGACAGAATTACAATTGGACCCGACATGTTGAAATAAATGGAACAACAAGTGGTGCAGATAAGGCAAAATATGAAAATTGCTCAGGACCGATAGAAAAGTTACGTCGATAGAAGGAGAACTCCCTGAGAGTTCAAAGCCAGAGACCATGTCTATCTCAGAGTTAGACCCAGGAAGAGTTCTCTGAGAATGGGAGCATGTGCTAAGTTGGCACCTCGGTATTGTGGACCCTTTGAAGTCTTAGATAGATTGTGACTTGTAGCCTATAGGATAACACTTCCTCCCACAGTAAAGGCACATAATGTTTTCCATGTTTCATTATTGAAGAAATATGTATATGATGTTAATCATATAATTAACTGGTCTATGATCCAGGTGGAACCGGAGGGAGAATTCCTACCAGAACCCTAATGCATACTAGACAGGAAGGAAACCTCACTCAGGAACCGAACCATTGCACAGGTCAAGGTGCAATGGACACACTTTGGCCCAGATGAGGCTACGTGGGAAATGGAAGATGCCATGAGACATGCATATCCAATTTTGTTTACTTCTGTACATACCTATCATGTTGAAAGATAAAACATCGAGGATGGTGATTCCTTTAAGGGGGAGTGAATTGTAGCACCCTGTTTCCCCCAGTTTTTAAATATAACTTTATTGGCCAAGAACTATGGCAAACTCAAAGTGTGAATGTTTGATTTGGTGGACCTTTGTATAAAGGCCGATGAATGTAAATCTTGTTATTTTAATAGATAATGAAAACGTGTTGCATGACTGCTGAGAAGGGGATGTGCTAAGACAGACCACGATTGCTAATGAAAAGGTGGTGGAGGGGACCCGGAATGGTTGCGTTAACCTCCACCAAACCAGTACTATGATGGTTTTAATTTCTCAAGATCAGAACAACCCTCTGAACCGAAATGAATTACAGTTAGGATGGTAGGTGGGAGGACCTCCTCAAGAGTTAATGAGGGGATGGGACAGACTGCCCATCTGTAAGGCTTTCGGACCTGACTGCGGACTAGGGATTCGAGCCACACACAATCTTACCGAGGAAGGAAAGAAGGAAGCGTGGTGTGGGCAGAGGGGACCGGGGGCGAAGAATTCAGAGACTAGAGCGAAAACTCTCGGTTCCGAGGAAAAGAAGGAAAGCGAAAAGGGAGTTCTGATCGCAGAGAATAGAGACTCAGTCGGGATAAGGAGAGTAACCTTCATCCTCGTCTATTCCTGTATAGGGAGAAGGAGAGTAACCTTCGTCCTCGTCTATTCCTGTATAGGGAGAAGGAGAGTAACCTTCGTCCCTAACTTTCGTTGATCTGAAAGTGAGAGATTGAATCTCAAAGCATCGTGGCCTAAGCTCAGAGGTGGCCAGTGATAAATCCAATGGGAGTGATTGAGCCTATGGTTGGGTGGAAATGAGCACCCCTTTCAGCAATTGCATCACAATATATAGTTCTGATAAGTTTTTTTATGCCTTGTGCTTTGAATTGGAAATAATGAATGCATGCTTGTATTTATATGCCTAAAATGGTTTATGTACTAAATGATTAAGTTAGAAGCATGCGTTCGTTCCTTGAGAACTCTCATATCTACTTGATTTCCTTATGCTCTAGTTCAATTCCTCAGAAGCACTTTCCCAGAGAATTTCGTCATCATCCTAGAGTCACGTGAGTACTTCCTGATTGCGGAGGTTGAACCCCGCAATCACTGCAAGGACGAAGTCCAATAAGCTCAGGTGAGGTAGTGTGTTTATGCCTCGAGTCTTTGCAAGGTGGGCAGAGACCGAGACCATCTTAAGTCCTAGAGTTGAGGAATGAACGTAAGGAGAGCACGGAAGAACGATTCCAAGCGTTACGTTCAAAAGAAAGAGTGAAAAACTCTTAAGCCTTTTAGAGTCAACAAAGCTTAGGAAGAATAACGAGGTTCAAGTATCAGAAGGGAATATCCTTTCTTTTATAAGATGAACAGATGAGATCCGTTTGGGAGGACCCAGGGTCTGTCACGAACGTTAGATTTGAAGAAGGGGCACAAACATTAACACCTCGACTCCTTTAGTCTTCTCAAGATCAGATATCAGGACCCTCCTTGACCGTCAGATTGGCGAGATCAGGGATTCAAACATCTAGAGATTCGCACATTGGCGCGACTAAACTTCTGAAACCTGAAGTTGTGACGTGATCTGGATCGTAGATCTAAGGATCTATCGAGACCCTCCTTGACCATCGGATTGGCAAGATCGGGGATTCACACATCGGGATATTTGCACGTTGGTGCGACTAAACTCCCGAAACCTGAAGTTGCAATGTGATTTGGACAAAAGATCTAAGGATCTATCGAGACCCTCCTTGACCATCGAATTGATGAGATCGAGGATTCGCACATCGGGAGATTCGCATGTTGGTGCGACTAAACTCCCGAAACCCAAAGTTGCGACGTGATCTGGACAGTAGATCTAAGGATCTATCAGGACCCTCCTTGACCATCACATTGGCGAGATCGGGGATTCACACATCGGGAGATTCGCACGTTGACGCAACTAAACTTCCGAAACCCGAAGTTGCGACGTGATATGGACCGTAGATCTAAGGATCTATCGGGACCCTCCTTGATCGTCGGATTGGCGAGATCGGGGATTCACACATCAGAAGATTTGCATGCTGGCGTGACTAAACTTCCGAAACCTGAAGTTGCGATGTGATCTGGACCGTTGGATCAAGGAAGGTCATGGACCGTCGATCTGATGTGAGAAGATTAACGCAAGAGTATGTGGGAATTTGAAATTCCCTAAGAACCAAGCTCAGAAGAGATAAGCGCTTTTTAGAGGCGCAGATGAGGTCCAAGAGGTGACCTTGTTTTAAGTTCATAATATCTAGAGGAAAAGAGAAATTAGAGACCCATATATCAGGGCTCACAGGAGGTAGATCGAAGGCCGAGGCCTTTGGAACAACGAAAATTTCCAAGTCAGGGAAGAAAGTGAAAGCTTAGGAGGAGGAGCGGCAGTGACCGTTGGATCAAGCACTGTGAGAGATCTGAACCGTGGGAATCCACATCCAAACAATTAGAAGAGCGCGTAGGAGGAGATTGGATCTGGGCTGAAAGGTCAACCACCCGAAATGAAGGTAGGACCGTTGATTGAGTAGGACATGTGTCCGTAGATCGTCAACTCTGGAGGATTGAAGTACGGAAGGAAGCTGGGTTTGAGATTTTAAATTCCTAGAATCCAAAATTGCGAAGAGATCTCGACCATTGATCCAGAGGGAGATGACCTGGTCTGTAGATCTGAGAGGAGCAGATATGAATCGTCAATTTAGATGTTATCGTCAATATCGTGAGATCGATGATCCCATAGCATTCCAGGGACAGAAGTTGCGAGGAGTTTAAGATATTGAGGGTGGAACGCAATGCAAACCGTGGTTTCGTCAAGAGGACACATGGAGGTTGTAAGAGCATTGTAGGCTCAAAATAATTTTGACTCCAAACCGCTTGTGGTCATGCCCACAATCATGTGGTCATCACTAAGGTCACAATCAAGAGGGGGGATTATCAATCAAAAGGCGCTAACGCTCGACACTCTGAGTTTTCGCAGCAGGGCGAAAGGTAAGGTCGCGGGTGCCCTTAAGCCTGCACCAAGAAACTTAAAGGTTCTATGTTTAACTATAGAACGAGACCATCAAGGTCTTAGAGAATTTTTTGGCTTCATAATCAGAGATCCTTGACCAGGAGGTCAGACTGGTTCCCTGACTTTCCAAATTAGGAACCATGAATGGAGATTTTGTCCTTTAAGAAAAGCGATTTTTTTTTTATCCCCCATCGTGGGTGTGTTACACCCGTCTTGATCTTGCCTTTTTTGTTATTCTTGTTGCTCGATATATGCAAACACTGTTGGATTACTGAGAGGGGGGGTGAAACAATAATAGAGCAATTTAATCATTTTTAAACACAAAATGCACGTGTTATATCAATGTAGCATTATCATCCAATAGTTGCAAAGTAAATAAACAATGAACAAATGAGAAATCATACATATACACAGTACACCGATGTTTTTACGTGGAAACCCAAAGTGGGAGAAAACCACATAATGTTTTTTCTTATATGTCTTTAAGAATTACATTCATTGGAAGCACCAAGTTCCTTTGTTTTCCAGGTGCAAGTAGAAGGAGGCTCCAACCCCCTATTTTCTCAGGATACAACCTGAGGGAAGCTCCAACTCCCCAATTCTCTGGCTACAACCAGAAGGAGGCTACAACCCCCTATGTTATTAGACTACAACTGGAAGGTGGCTACAACCACCTGTCCTTTCCCCGTCCAACCACCGTAAAATATAAGTAGAATGATGAAACCACTGTCACACTATCACTGTGAGATATACTGTTGTAAACATGTACCAATCAACTTGCACCAAACAACCTGTAATCAACCTGTACCATAAACAAGTGCATCAACCATGCACCAAATTGTACAAATAACCTGTCACAACAACCTGTCTCATCAATCTTATCAACCAAATCAGATCTACTCACCAAGATCAATCACCAAGACAACTCTCAACAATGTGCATCACAACAACTCATAATCATCACCAAGATCAATATGTGCTTCTAATAATATGCCAAGACAAGTATGTTACATCATCCATAAACCACATGTCAACAATACTACTAACAAGTGTCTCTAACCATGTACCAAGTATGTACCAACATCATCAACTATACATCCCATGTATGTGTCAACTCATCAACTACTTGTCTCAACCATGTACCCAACATGTACCTCAACCAAAAGCCCTCATCAATTTCATCATCCAAATTTGATTTGTAACTCTGTAACAGACCTGGTGTATATGATTACATACCTACAAACCTTCCTTAACTTTAACAACAAAAGACTAGAATTTTCATCAAACTTTACTTTAGCCTCACATGACTAATTTTGGATTAGTCAACAACCCTAACTTGAAATAATCATAACTATCTACCTGTAATGAATAAAGATATGAAAATAGTACACAATGTTCTTTAATGTCTTTTATGTAATTCTTCCATGTTTCACTACTTCGAACCTCTCAGAAAAGGAGTTATAGCAAAAATGACATACCTTGTTGAATTCTAGCTTATTCTATAGAGTGAACTTGTAGAGCGTGCCCCACACAGAATATTTGTTGTATGGATCTGAAAATAGTACACCAAATACTACAGAATGTACTCTAACCAATACATTTGGTCTTATTGAATTTTGATCTGTTATGAAGAAGTTATGACGTTTTTACCTGAAACACCTGTTTAAGACTAGTTTCAGGACTAGCCATAAACCCTATTTTCCACGGAGTGTAACTCCAAAAATACAACGACCCACAAGATAAAATTAGTATCACAACTACTTGGATATGTTTCCTCAACGAACTCCATATTTCATGGTCTGAATCATTCTAGAAAAAAATGTATTGCGAAAATTGTGAAATGACCTGTAAATAACATACCTTAGAAAACATCATCAAACGAATTTATCCTCCCTTGAATTTCAGCCTTATTTACTTCACCTTCCCTCTGAAATTCGCCTTATATATCCTTTGGTTACCTCAGTCACTTGTAGATATTCAATATTCTGAAGTGTGATTAAAATGAGATATCTTTGCTTCTTATTTATACTTTCATGTAGCTTCCTCAAGGGGTTACCTTCTAACTATCTTAATCCACTTTCCTTATTTTAGGGCTAACCCACTTCTAACCACTTGTCCACTTAGTAATTTATCCATTAACTTTATTATTTAAATAATTTCTTTTGTATCCACTTTGACTTATAGTACACTCATCACTTCACTTTATTATTTAAATAATTTCTTCTTTGCAACCACTTTGACTACTTTGACCTTTTGGGGCTTGTAGATGACTCATGAGGGTTCTTCAACTTCACATGGCCATAACTCTCTAACTGTGAGGAGTTATGTGACGTTCCACATACCACTGGAAATGGCATGACATGTAATATCCATCTAGAATAGTCATACCTTCAAATATATTAAAACTCATACCATTATACATCAAACAAACTTGGGTCCATTACCCAAACTTTTCTGCTACCAGAATTTGTTACCAGAATTTCTTCAAGGGTTGACATCAATGAAAACCAATCCAAATAATAAAAAAACACCCCATGAAATATATTGGAAAGTAACTAAAAGGATAATTTGGTATGTTCGAGGTACAATTCAGTTCATGATACATTACAGTTCAGGGGGGATGCCTTTATTGGTTGGTTTCATTGATTTAGATTGGGCCGATGACCTTGATGATCGAAAGTCTACTGCAGGTTATGTTTTCAGTCTTAGTTTAGGACTTGTCTCTTAGGCATGTAAGAAACAATAGGTTATTGCTCTTTCTTTAACAAAAGCATAGTACCGAGCAATAGTTAATTCAATTCAAGAAGCCTTGTGGCTTTGACAGATCCTTTCCAAGTTTGGATTCCATCAACAACATCTGAAAATCCTCTGGTGCGACAATTAGAGTGCCATCAAGCTCACCAAAGACCTGGTTCAACATAAGTGCAAAAAACACATCGAGCTACACATGCACTTCATTTGAAAGCTCATTCATGATCGAGTTATTGAAGTGTTCTTTTTCCCTACAAAAGAACAAGTTGCAACGACTTTCACAAAGTCTCTTACAGAATCGAAGTTTTCCAAACTTTGATCTATGTTAGGAATTCAGGAAGTTTTCATTAAAGGGGGATATCCTCTAATGCCTCATTCATTCTCCTATTGTGTCATCTTTGTAAATTCTTCAATCCTATCCCAATTTTTTCTTAAGAGGGAATGTTAGGATATTTAGACACTTAGGATTTGGTTAGTGTGAGTGGTTACTGAAGGTTTTCATCCTCTGTTGGATTACATGTATTTTCGAACATGGTATCAGAGCGAATTTGAAGATCCACTCCCGTTGTAGATCGAGATCTTGAAGTCGTGTTGTCACATCTCCAGTTTCTTCCATTTCCATTAATTTATGGGATGAGAGGACTATTCCATTGCGTCTGGAGTGCTCATTTCAATTAAGAATGCCTTAAGTTTCACTCGAAAATGCTTTTGTTTTCCCAAAATACAACAATTTCAGTCAGATCCGAAGGTATAAAGCCCAAATACGCCCTATTAAATATTTGTAGAGATAATATTTTGATTTTATTTTGGTTTTATGTTTTATTATTTTTGGGTTCCTACTCTTTTCTATCTATGTATTCTATTTTCCATGTGCTCTATGTGATCTCAGAAAATCAGAAACAGAGCGGAAAAGGTTTTCATGTATGCATACACTCTTTGTTTGTACTCTATGCGATCTTGGTAAATGAGAAACAAAGGAAAAACTTGTTTTTTCTGGGTAAGCTAACCGATATCTAACCTTTGTTGCCATCGAGAAGCGATTTTTTTTTCTTATGTGAAAATAGTTTTTTTAGCACGCTCTCCAAGGACATCTTCCATAACAACAACACCCTCAATCCTCTTTCTAAACAATATAATATGTTTTGCACTAGCTTACTTGGTTAAAAGTTTCTTTATTAAGTAAGAGGTCTCAAGTTCAATTCTTTTTTTGTCTACTATAGGTTATGTTTTCAACCTTAGTTTAGGACTTGTCTCTTGGGCCTATAAGAAACAATAGGTTATTTCTCTTTCTTCAACAGAAGCAGAGTACCAAGTAGTGGTTAATTCAAGTCAAGAAGCCTTGTGGCTTTGACAGATCCTTTCCAAGTTTGTATTCTAGCAGCAACATCTGACAACCCTCTGGTGCGACAATCAGAGTGCCATCAAGCTCACCAAAGATCCATTTCAACACACATGCAACAAGCACATCGAGCTACACATGCACTTCATTTGAAATCTCATTCATGATCGAGTTATTGAAGTGTTCTTTTTCCCTACAAAATATCAAGTTGCAACGACTTTCACAAAGTCTCTTACAGAAGCAAAGTTTTTGAAACTTCGATCTATGTTAGGAATTCAATAAGTTTTCATTAAAGGGGGATAGGCTCTAATGCCTCTTTCCTTCTCCTATTGTTTCATCTTTGTAAATCCTTCAATCTTATTCCATTTTTTTCTTAAGAGGGGATGTTAAGATATTCAGACACTTAGGAGTTAGTTAATATCAACTTGGTCTAATGTGTCGTTAGGTAAAAGTGTGTTTCTTTAGTATGCATTTGTAGTTAGGTAATCTGTCGATCACAATATGTTCCTGATATAGAGTGATCTGATGTATCATATTCTCCTTGATCTTAATGACTACATTGATCCACGACTTAACACCTGATCGGTCCATGATCTCTATTTAAAGAGCATGGAGGATCATTTGTTGATGATTGATTGTGAGAAACTCTCTTGTACATCTCTCTGTAATATTTTTCTTTTGCATTAATAAAGTGCTCAAAGTGGCCATGTTGGTTGGGTCCATGGATGTTTCCCCATGGGGGTTTTACCACGTAAAAACATCGGTGTGTTGATGTTTGATCTGGTTGTGTGAGTGGTTACTGAAGGTAATTTTCCTATGTTGGATTACATGTGTTGTCGAACAATAGCTCCTATTGATGATCCTATTTCTAGTAGTGGTGATGAGTTTGATGATTGATCATGTTGATCAATGATATGTGGTAGACCAGTAGCTTGTACTTGTAGCATGTTTTATGGACTCTAGAGGCCATTTAGAGCCTCACTAATTATGCATTTTGTTGTTGATATGTACTGCACTCGGTGCCATTATGATATATACACCATTACATGGTATATAGATGAACAAACTTTGCATATTTTGTCTTTAATGGTTTGGAATCTTTAAAATAGTTTTTTTTTCCATTAAAATTTAATTATTTAATGTATTTTTTAGTGAATCGAGTCATTGAAATCTGATCGGTCTAAGTCAATATAAGTCTTAGTTGACCCTCGACCAATTTTGAGTCCGAGTTTAAAACATTGGTGAGTACTATGTAGTTGCGACTCTAAATTAGGTTCTCCAACGATTTTCTATTGTTGTCTATGGGCTTAATATAGTTAAGAAACCTTAACAAAAATAATCTAGACTATTTACATATGTGTTTTAATGGACACAACACCACTCACAATAGTATTTATAGACTATGAATTAACTACTCGAGCATCGCCCCCCCCTTAATTCATTATAGTCTTTAAATTGCTTTAAACTTCTCACATGAAAGTGTCTTGGTGAAGACATCTACCCATTGAGCTTGAGTGGCACAAAATTGGCGCTAAATATTGTGCCATTATATATGTTCACGTAAGAAATGGCATTGAACCTTGATGTGTTTTGTGTGCCCATGAAACACTACATTATGAACAAGTTCTAGAACACCTTGATTGTAATATTAGAGGATCATTGACTATTTCTATGGTACTCCTAGTCCCACAAGTATGTGACACAACCATATTTATTTGTAGATGACATCTCATGCTACACGATATTTTGCATCAATGGAATATTGAGAAACAAGTTCTTCTTTTTACTCCCCATGAGATAGGACCATAACTCAAAAAGAAAACAAATCTAGAGGTGGATTTCTTGTTGTCGGTAGAACCTCCTTGATCTAAGTTTGTGTATCCTGCCAAGAAGAATTGATCATTCTTCTTGTTTTCTAGGCCATATTCCATGGTACCATGAATATATCCCAATATTCACTTTTTTCTTTCCAGTGACTTGACTTTGGTTCCTAGATGAATGTGAAATATAGCTAACAACATAGTTGATATCTGTCCTAGTCTCTATTAGGTGAATAAGACTATCGACCAGATGATGATATAGAGTAGAATTTACCCATGGTGATGGATCAAAATGAGACAATTGAAGTCTTGTTTCCAAGGGTGTTGCAATAAGTTTACAATCCATCTTTTGGAGTTTCTTGAGCATAGTCTCAGTGTACTTCATTTGAGACATGAAGATGTGATGTCCCTTCTACTATACCTCCAAACTTAATGCAACAATGCAATAGCCCGAGATCTGTCATTTCAAACAATCTCTTAAGACCATTCTTTGTGGAATCAATCATCTTCACTAAGTTTCCAATTATGACTAGATTGTTGACATACACAAATAGAATCGCAACCTCACACTCTTGCTCCTTGAGGTAGAGGTTTGGATCATATGTACTCCATTGGAATCCATTGCATGAGATGTTCATCATTGGAATCCATGTTGCAAGAGATGCTCATCAATATTGATGTACTAGGTTTGGGGACCTTATGTGACACCATACAAGGACTTAATAAGTCTACATACCGTTTGTTTTTAACCAAGTGTGACAAAATCCTCTGGTTGAGTCATGCAAACTTCCTCTTGTAGATCTATGTTCATAAAGCACTTTTCACGTTCGTCCGATGGAATTTCCAACTAAATTGTGCAATCATATAAAAGACCATCCTTATTGCCTTTATCTTTTTTGTCGGAGAAT
Source organism: Picea abies (assembly GCA_900067695.1). Taxonomy (NCBI): domain Eukaryota; kingdom Viridiplantae; phylum Streptophyta; class Pinopsida; order Pinales; family Pinaceae; genus Picea; species Picea abies. The sequence continues at coordinate 14,122 of CBVK0100228283.1, forward strand.
AAGTATCCTCATAGCCCTTTGCTATAAGTATTTACTTGCAATGGTCAATGTTTCCATCAGATTTGTACTTGGTCTTAAAGACTTTCTTGCAATTGATAGGTTTCTTCATTGTTGGAAAATCAACATGTTGCCATGTATCGTTATTCATCAATGACTAATATTCAACATCCATGGCCTCTTTCCAAGGCTTTGACTCTTGAGCTTCATGAATTTTTGGGGGATCAAAAGATTCTGCAACTGTGCTTATAAGGTCCAAATTCACCTCTTCACAAGCCACACTACGAGTTCGTGGTCTTGAAGTGGAAGTTTCTGGAACTCTATCTAGTTTTTCATCTCGAATAATACTGGTATACCACTTGGGAATATGTTGAGCAATACTTGTGGATAGTGGCATTGGGGAACCTAGATGATCATCACCATCATACTCATCATTACTACCATCATCAATGCCTCCATCACCATCATAATGTTTATAGGATCAATGGTTATAGTAGGTCACTGTAGAGGGTTGATTGGAGTCACCCTTATCATCAAATACTTCTATGCTTATGTATATTTTTTTGATTGTAGGATCCATGAGTCAGTGGGTTTTCGAATATTAACTGTGACCTAGAAATATACGTTGTAAAGATTTATTATCTATCTTTTCCCTCTTCTTTGGAACATGCATATGAAATTTGCAACCAAATACACGAAGATGAGAGATAGAAGGATTATGCCCATTCCATGCTTCATGTAGTGTGATACCATCGAGTGCTTTGGTGAGTGCATGGTTTAGCAAATAAATCACTCTGTGGAGTGATTTTTCCCAATATGACCGATCCAAGTTTGAGTCCTCAATCATACTATGCACCATGTCCATAATGGTACAATTCTGCCTCTCAACAATACCATTTTGTTATGGTGTATAACGAACAATTAACTACTAGTGATTCCCATATGCCTTCAGAAATTCAGAGAACACATTACTAGTGCATTCCACCCCTCTATTTTAGTGGAGGACCTGAATGTGATGACTAAATTGTCACTCCACATGGGATTTGAATTCTTTGAAGATTTGAAAATATTGATCCTTTGTTTTCAGTAAGTTTACCCATGCGTCGTGAGTAATCATCAACAAACCTTTGAAAACATTGGAATCCACTAACACATGGTCTCATGCGCATGCACATATCGTGTGCACTAGATCCAATGGACTACCTGCCCAATATGTACTTGTGTTGAATGAAGCTTTATGTTTTTTATCTATATAAGCAACTAGAGAAAAAATCATTTGTCTCCTTCATTGAGGGAATGCTTCTCACCATATTATGCTTTCCAAGTGCAAGCAAGTGCCCAATATTGAGGTGTCCATAGCTCCTAACAGATTTTCCGACTTTGTATCTTTGACAACTAGAGCTTGATTGTTGTTGTGGACAACATCAAGCTAGAACATAATTGTTGTTGTCGATGTCGTTGTGCACTTTGAACTCTCTTTAGAACCTAAAATATTTGGATAACATCAAGCTGGAACATAGTTGTCGTTATGTACTTTGAACTCTCTTCAAAACCTAAAATATTTGGCACAAATAAGCATTGAGATGGTAGGGTGATTTATAAAAACTGTTGTCTAAGTGTAGTTCCTATTTGTTAGGATATTTAAACGATCCATCTCTTACTGAATGGACATAATTACATAGTGTCTAATTGTAATTATTTACGACGACTGTGTTCTAGTTTATTTTTCTCAACGGTTTTGATCCTACTCTAGGATTATCTTCAGGAGTGAAAAACTCACCACTACAAGACCTTAAGCCCAAGTATTAATAAGTCTTTTTTCTCACAAGAATTAATTGATTTATGTCAACTTATTAATCACCAACATTGATCCACGTTAACCCTGGATCTATTAAGCACCGAGAGAGATCCAATTTCTTAATGTGCAATTTTTTTATTATTATTTCATTTCATTTTATTTAGTATTTTTTTAAAATTAAGTTGACTTTATTTATTATTTCATTTTATTTCTTATTATTGTTGTTTTTTTAATTAAGCAGACTTTATTGTTTTTATTAATTAAGAAGATTTATTTATTTATTAATTAAGAAGATCATATAATGCCTCATCATACTAATTCCTCAACATCTCCCCCATACTGGGCTATAGAGCACCTCACTACTCTCGGTGTAAAGAGAAAAGTACTATTAATGTCGGGTGCTAATAATTCTTTGAGAATTTTGCAGAACATGAACTTAAGGCCTCCAAATTTCACTTAGATTTGCACCATCATCTTGGTTAATATTATTTGGATGTAGTTGAATTTCAAAGGTTTCTCTTATCTTTCTTTTGGTGTAATTTCCTTCCTTCACAATGATTTTGGCATTTTCTAAGCACATTTGGGGACTAGTGTTATGCATGTGTTCCACTAGGGATGTTCTTATAATTCTATCATGTCTCTGAGCTATGCAATGCTCTTTCAGCCTTACATGAATGGATTTGTTTGTCTTTCCAATGTAAAGTTTTCCACATGAACAAGGAATAGAGTAACCCCTTTATACAATTTAAGGTTTGACAAATCTTTCATTGAATCAACCATTTTTCCAATTGTATTTGGGGGGAAGAATGCAACACCAATGTTTAATTTCTTTATTATTTTTGCAAGTTTGTCTGTTGTCCCTTAGATGTAGGGTAGACAAATATGGGTACCCTTTCCTCGTCTTTATTTTGCAATAGCTCTCTCCAATTGCTTCCTTTCATACCCATTCCTCCTAAATACTTTTGAAAAATGATTTAATTTGTGTTCAATGTGATCTTCATCAGAGATTATAATGGCCATGGTCACTAATGTTTTGATTATGCCAAGTTTTTGTATTGAGAAGTGATGTGAGTTTGCACAAAAATACCTATTAGTATGGGTCCTATTTCTGTATACTTTCTACATCAAAGAGCTGCCATCTTTTTTAGTCAATAGAATGTCCATAAAGGGTATGCTTCTCTCATCCTCTATTTCCATTGTGAACTTGATGTTCTTTGAAGGACTCTTATAAATTATCCTATCCATGGGACCATATTATATTAATATCATCTATGTATTCTTCCACGGTCAGTGGAGAGGATACCAAGGCACATTTTTTGAATTTTTCCATGTACAAATTGTCAATAACAGGTGAGAGGGGTGATCCCATAGAAATTCCCTCAATCTTCTCATAAATTGTTCCCTGCAAACTGAAAAAAAAGTACAATTAAAGCAAACACTCACTGGTTTTGTAGTTTTATTTTTAGTTTTATTTTTTATGACATTAATGGCCTCTTGATTGGAATTTTAGTGAACAATGATACCACTTAAAAACTAAATAGGATATCATCCTCCTCATCTTTTATATCTTTTATTTATCTTATCCAATTAACAAATGAATCAATTTTCCGAACAAGAATCTTTGGTTTGTTGGCTAATAATTTGGTAGCTTATATGTTGGAGACCCAAAAGTATTTACTATTGCCTTGAGAGGGATTCCTTCTTTGTGAATATTTGACAATCCATATATGTGTAGGGTTATCGAATTTTTTGGTATCAACATCTTGTTTACATCATCTTCCCAAGGTGCATTCATGATTGTATGAGAAACATCTTTAATAGTTTTACTGCTTGGATCATTTTTTAGTACCAGTGTTTTTAAAATTGGCCCGAGTCAAATCAACTCGGTCAACTCACCCAAGTTGATTGCAGACTTCTTTGAATTGGCTATTTACTCGGTTTGGTGGTTAATTTGGTACCAAACCGGTCAATTCAAAGCATGAATTTCCCAGTTCAATACCAAACTGGCCCTACTCGGCCAAGTAGTTACAAAACCCCACTCGCACAGATTCTGGATTTAAAAAATCATTTTTTTAATAAAAACAAAAAACATAATATCTAAACCCTACCATTTTTCTATAAAGGCACCCCCCCTCTACTTGCCTCACACCTCTCTCATTCAACATTTGTGAGCATTGTGAGCATTTAAATATTGGAGTTTTGGAGCAACCACCAATGTTGAAGACTATATAGTGTATTGAAGAGCAATTTCAGCTAGAAATATTATTTTTGTTGTAAAAAATTGTATGGTCCAACAAAATTTTCATTATGAGTTTTTTTGCAAAATATTCCAGACATCAAAAAACGTGTTCCACACCCTATATGAAGACCTAAATATTTTTCTAAAGATGGAATTTGTCTAATCTCTCACGTACATGTTGCTTGGATGATGGCCATGACATTTTGGATGATTTTGTAGAACCCCCTAATCCTTTATTGTTTAAGGGAGGTAATGATGATGTCATAGAAGAAAATATGGGATTGTATCATGAGATCTATTGTAGCATTGATGTGTATATAAGCCCTATCCAAGCTTGGATAGATGAGGCTTGTAGTGGTGCATGATATTTTTGGCATGGATTTGATCATGCACATGGTTTCATGTTTTATTCCAATTGTTGTTTCATGGAGATTCCAACATGTATTTAATTCACTCTTGATGTATCATTATTTTGGATGATGACCAAACATAAGGGAAGAATTCATTGTATAGATGATATGCTAAGGTGGTTGCATTGGATTTATGACTTCACCTAGCATGCTCATTCTCTAGTGTTAGAGTATGGTAGGAGAAAGAATAAGCTCCCTTAAGTATTATAGTAGAATGAATAATCTCAACATGTGAGCGTTACATTTTATTGCATGTTGTCATTGGCATTGCTAGCCTATGCCTCATTTTGTAAATCCAATTTTGAACTTTTGGTGTAGTGGACTATGTAAATGTAGTGTTTAGGGATCTTGATGTGGATCCATCCTACCACATATTCTTTGTTTGATGATGGAGGTCATTGCTAACATGTACATACCAAGATTCAGAGGTTCTCATGCACTCCCAAGAAGAGCACATGTCTTTGAGTTGGAGCTAGATGTGACCCCTAATTTTGCATAGGATTGTAATAGTGAATTTATTAACTACCCTTGTGATTTTCATCACAAAGAGATTTGGATAGTTGGTTCATTTGTTTGGTTCCATGGATTTTTGATGATATGGACGATGGTGTGCTAGAGGTTTTGATGATGTATTGATTGATCATATGTTCTAATCTCCACTCTTTAGTATATGGTTGTACATATTCTCGTGGTGGAGTGCCCTAGCATTTTGGGATTTACATTGTGTTTGTCGTGATATTTGGAATTTTCATAGTTCCCAAGGAAGTTCACAAATATTGAGGTACTAATCACAATTCCCTAGGTAGTTTGGGGATATTCTTCATGTACTAGGAGCTCTCATGCAATGCCACATCACAAATTTTGAAATGTTCAAACTCTTCACACATTTGGAGGTATGTGTCACATGATTTGAGGATGACATCCAATTTGGAGGTTACTTTTCACATTCTATCATGCTTGTTGATGGGACGCCTCATCTTGGAGAAGATCTAGGAGGTTCCAACCCCTACATCTAGGGTTCATTACACATTTTGAGGGTGTCCTAGCTTCAGGAGTAGCTATATTTTGATAGAGTTCCCATATTTCTACCAGATAAAAGCCATTAGATGTAGAATGGCCATGGGATTTCCAAAATGTGATCGTAATAGAAATTTGGAAAAAAATTGACATAGTTATAGTACTTTTAAAATCTGTCGTGGGACATTTTTCATCACAATTTTGACCACTTGTTAGAGGAATGCCCCACATATTTTGATTGATCATTTTTCTTATTTGGAGAGTTAATTTTTGATATGTGCCCATGGTGAAGAGTGCCCTAGATCTTGAGGCCATATGGTCCATGTTTTTATGCATTTATTAAGGCACATCCACCCTTGGAGGAGATCTTGGAGGTTTTCATTTCCTACTTTGAGGAGTTGGTCATGGATCTATCCACTTGGAGGCCTTTTGAGGCTAGACATTACACCTTTGACTCATATTTTTCCCTCTTTGGTGGATACACCCCACTCTCTTGGGTCTATTTTGGTTGGAATATTGTACATGTGGCTTGACCACCTCATTATTTTGTGTATTATTGATTAGTTGGTTGGAGGAAATAATTATTTACTCCTCCCTAGGATATATCTAAGGATCTCACATGAGACATTATTATTCTATTGTAAAGGAAGTTGAGCTAGGCTATATATAAAGAGTATATCTTCCTCATTTTTACTCATGGTTGGATTTTTGGATGTTCCACTCCTTGGAGCTTAATTTACATATTTTTCTTGGAGCCTATGGTTGTGTAAAGGTTTCTTTCTTTGTCGATGTTGGTGTTAATTATTGAAGCTTCTTATCTTGGTTCTTATTTGGTGCAAAAATATTAATGTTAAAATGATCAATTCTTCTACAAGCTAACTAGATCAGAAAATTGAAAGGATTTTTCTACCATTGGAGGGAAGACGTTTTGGGTTAACTCCTCTCCTTCTTCCTTTGTTGCTTTGATAATTATATCGTGCCTTGATTTTTATATCCATCTTGGAGCTTGTTGACGGGTCCAAATGGCATGCCAAGTAGGTAAGGGAGAATACTTGATGATAGGTCCCAATTAGACCTACTCTTGTTTGGTATAACTTTTCCAACCAATATGTGCGCCTGGTTGTCACTCTAAAATATTTTCTAATATGAATCTGAGAAAAAAATGTTCTCAGATGAATTAAAATATGAAATTAAATTTAACTAATGTTGTCTACAACTACTCTAAATGCATCCTATATTAATCTATTCTATCCTGATCAAGAGTAGACCAAAGGATATGGGCACAATGAAGAATATTATTACCAACAAAAGAAGAAGTTCATATATGCAAGTAATAACTTAAAATAAAAATAATGGAATAAACATGACAAAAAATAATTGCATATCACATAGATGACATTATTTTTGTACTCATAAGGAAATTAATGGCAATATAAATATTAAGAAGAAATTAAAGAAGAAATTCATATGACTATGTTCAATAACATTCATATAGTAGACATATGCAGAAAGACCAATCTCATATACACATATTTGAGTCATAAATCTCCAAGGATGTCTCTTGCTCTATTAATTCATGTAGTAAAAATAATGTTTCGATATACAACATATCAAAAGCCATTTATTTTTCGCAGTTCCATGTTTTATAGAACAAGAGGGATTGTTTACATTCTGTAACTTACCATGTTTTCAGAGGATAGTTCAGACTCATCTCTTCATATTCTACATTCGAATTGATACAAGTGAGAATGGACAAAATAAGAAAGATCAGTTACAAAAATTGAGACAATCATGAGAGCCTTTGCAATTCCATTCGATCTTTGTATTCTTTCCATAGTGAATAGTCTTCCATAATCTTTTCCAGCTTACTCAACTACATTTTCTCTAGGTCAAGTTTTCCATCACATATCTTGGTTGTAAATTCTAACTTTAAGTCCTACTTGGTCTTCTTGATGAAATTATTGGCCAATGTGATTAGTGTTAAAATATTGTAACTGTGAATAATATTCTAATTATAATTGAGTTATTATTATAAAGATCAAATCCCCTTTTGTGGATTGATTATGTAGGGTCTTGTATAAGACCAAATCCCCTCTTGTGGATTGGTCAAACCATATTCATATGGTGGTATTTGAGAATTCAGCCCCTAGGGTTTATTAAAGTGGTTTTAACCACTATTGGAAGATGTCAACCTTGCTTGGTGAAGAGTCATAACCCTAGTTCCCCTCAGCTAGTATAAATAAGTGAGGATGGTGCCTTATTCACTCACTCACTCAAGTCACTCATCTAGTGCACAAATTTTGGAGGTAGCTGCAATTATAAGGAGGAGAGAGAGGCACATGTTTAGTCTTGGTTATTCTTGGTGGTTTTGTCTAAGTCTTGGCATTGTATTGGCAGTCTATCACTGAGGAATTTTTGCTAGGTTTTATCCCACGTGAGGGTTTCCCAGGATAAAATGTCGTGTACCTTGTGATTGTGTTTCTTTCAATGATTCTTATGCTATTATTCTCTAGTAAATTGAAAAGAACTTAATAGTAGCTCTAAATTTAACATGGTATCAAAGATAAAATGAATAGAGCACCTTTCACTGGGTATCCAAAAACGTCACTATTGTCGTACAAGAAAATTAGGGCTTTTTATTGGAAAGGAATTTCTGACTAAAAACCATCTAGAAAAGTGTGCCCTACCCTAGTGCATCATTTGGCAGCTTGAGTGCACCTTTTTAGTGGCTAGAGCCTTCGAAAAGTCAAACCCTAGTTTTAACTAGTACTAGGAAACCAGAACCAGTACCACAAGTACCAGTCCAGATTTTGCAGGTCAAGTTTCAAGGGGTAAAACTTGAAATTTTCTAAAATAGACAGCTTCAGCCTACTCACCTCAGCCCAGCGCATCTCCTGGTAATTTCATATTCATTTTCTGAGCACTTCCATTTTTTGGTCATTTTCCCAGCTCCATGTCAAGGTGTCTGCAAGCACCAAGCTTGTTGACAAGTTAGAAGGTGTGGAAAAATTTCGTGCCTAGAAATACAGAATTGGAATCATTCTTAAAGAGAATGACCTTGCAAAATTTATAAAAGAAAATGTACGAGAACTCAAAGAAGATGTAGCCAAAACAAAGTACAAGAAGGATATGGTTAGGGCCAAAAGGATAATTGCATAATCTATTAAAGATCACTTGATCCCTCAAGTTTCTTCCAAGAATACTCCAAAAGAGATGTTTTATGCCCTAACCAGAATGTATGAAGGAAATAACATCAACCGAAAGATGAATCTGAGAACCCAACTCAAGAATTCAAAGATGCAGAAAGGAGAAACAGTTCATGACTATTTATCTAGGGTTACACATTTTAAAGAATAGTTAGAAGCAATTGGAGACAACTTGGATGAATATGAACTAATCATAACAACTCTTAAAGGTCTCACAAGACCCTGACATGCATTCGTCCAAATTATCTGTGCAAGAAAAGAGAAACCCCAATTTGACAGTGTATGTGTTCAAGAAGAAGCAAGAGTAGCCAACCGAGAAGTTGTACTACTAAGGGATGAAGATCAATCTCTAGATGTTCATACTAAAGGAGGAAAGAAAATATCTCATTTCCAAAAGGATACACATCTTCATAAAGAATCTCACTCCCCAAAGAGATTCACCTATAAAGAATATCATCCTCCAAGGAGATTCCAAAAATATCATAAGGGTCAAAGAAAAGAAAAAGATTTCCCCTCTTATCAATGTTATCATTGTGATAAGATATGACACATTGCTAAGAATTTTCCTACCAGAAGGGAAGAATACAAGAAGAGAAATAACAAAAGACATCATGCCCATGCAGTTGAAGATGATGAGCCACCCACGAAGGTGACTAAAGAAGAAATTGAAGATTATGTTTTGTGATACCTAGAGAAGATACTTGGATTTTAAGCACATGACAAGAACTCTGATGAGAATGAAGGATGTATCATATGTACCAGAAGAAGGAGGTTTGTACTTAACCACTTAGATGTATGCGATCCAATTCCATCAACCTCTCTAAGTGGGTATGTATACTATGTGTCATTTATTGATGATTATTCTCGCAAGACTTGGGTTTATTTCTTGAAATCAAAAAATGAAGTACTTGGAAAGTTCAAGGAATTCAAAGCCTTGGTAGAAAACCTCTCCGAAAGAAAGATCAAGATACCCAGGTCAAATAATGGAGGAGAATACATCTCAAATGAATTTGGAATATTTTGAAGAGATGTCGGGATTAAGAGGGATCTCACCACTCCCTATAATCCTCAACAAAATGGTGTAGTAGAAAGAAAGAATAGAATAATAATGGAACCAGTGAAGACTATGATCCACGATCAAGATCTTCCAATGCACTTATGGGATGAAGCAACAAGAACAACAATTTATTTCCAAAGCAAATTATCCCATAGTGCACTTGGATTCAAAACCCTCGAAGAAATGTTATCCGAAAAGAAGCCAGAAGTAAGCCATCTCAAGATATTTGGTTGTCCAATGTTTGTACACATTTCAAAAGAAAGGAGAACTAAGTTGGACCCTTAAGGAAAGAAGGGAATATTTGTTGGATACTGTGAGGTCTCTAAGGCCTTTAGAATTTACATACCAGGTTACCATCATATTGAGATCAACATAGATGTAACCTTTAATGAAGATGCAACACTCAAGAGATCAAGGAGATGCCAGCTTGAAGAAGTATATGAAGAAGAACCTATAGCTCTCAGAGTTGCAGAACCAATGAAGGAAGTCACAATTACCCCTGATGATGAGATTCCAGAGGATCATGATATGATAAAATCTCAAGAACCTCCCCAGATGACGATCTCTCACAAGAGAAATCCAGCTTGGGCAAGGGAACTTATTCAATATGGAGAGAAGTATGGTGCCCCAAAAGGAACCATGAGACAAAGTAAGAAAACTAAGCCATTCTCCAGTTATATAGCTTTGATGTGTGATCTCATAGAAAAGGAACCTACTTGCTTTGAAGAAACCATTCAGAAAAAAGAATGGGTGGATGCCATGATAGAAGAATACCAATCCATTATAAATAATGATGTATGGGAAATAGTTCCCAGACTGAAGAACAAAGATGCGGTATCTTCCAAATGCATATAGAAGATAAAACATGCTGCAGACGGAAGTATTGAAAAACATAAAACAAGATTTGTAGCTCATGGCTTTTCTCAAAAGGAAGGCATTGATTATGAAGAGATGTTTTGTCCTATATCCAGATACATTTCTATCAGAACCATCATAGCTCTTGCAGCCAAGATGAAATGGAAGTTACACCAGATGGATGTGAAAACAACCTTCTTAAATGGTTTTATTGAAGAAGAAGTGTATATAGAACAAACACAATGGTTTGAAGTTGAATATAGAAAGAATCATGTCTGCAGGTTGAAGAAATATCTGTATGGGTTGTGTTATCACTCCAGGAAACTCTCCTAGGCTGTAAGTCAGAGATGCCTGGTAACTAACTCTTTTTGGGAAATATTTTCTTAATAATTGATGTGGTTTTTGGATCAAAATGAATATCTAGGGACTGGACTGTGTTTTCAAAACTGTCTAGAAATATAAAATCTCACAAGGCCTTCTAGTAATGCAGTCAGACAATGTTTGATTAAAAGGTAGAGAAGATAGCTATTGAACCAGACTATGCTCATATAAAACAAACACAATGGGTTTAATAACTAAGGAAATAACTTATGATTATCAACTTAATCAATCAATTAGTGAGATGACAGCCACATGCAGATTGAATGAGCATCAATAAAGAACCTTCACTCCTAAGATATCATAGAACAGGAAAGAAGAATCTGACAACACAACTGAAGGAAGCTTGCAATTT
>CBVK0100228284.1:0-25433 GCA_900067695.1 Picea abies
GACATACAAATTGGAGTTGCTTGCATCTTCATGAGTACACCCAGTTTTCCATGTTTCATGCTTAAAGAGGGTTATAGGTGACAAGATCCTAGTTCAAACTATATTTCCTAAACTTTACGAGGAAGGAAAAATCATATTGGAGCCTGAAGCCATCACTGACACAAGAATTCACCAACGGAGGAATAGATCCATTTCAGAGTATCTCATTAAATGGAGAAAACTATCGACTGAAGATTCCACTTGTGAAGATGAGTCTTTTATACAAAAGCATCCAGAGTTACTCAAGTGTTGCAGACAACACTTGTCTCAAGGGGAGGGGCATGTTAAGCCCTAAATAGTGGCTCATTACCCATTAATTGGGGCATATTGTATTAGTAATGTTATTTTATTTATGTTGGTTTTAGGCCATTAGTTGTAATTATACCTCTTAGTATCCTATATATACCAAGGAGACAATTTCATTTTGAATCATCTGGTAATTGTACATCTATGTGGGCATAAGGAGGTTACCCCCTCAAAGAGGCTTATTAGCTGAATTTCTCTCTTTTTCGAGGCATTGAGTACTTATTCTGAGGTTTTTCTATGCTATATTGATATTTGGTTCTTAATAAGGTGGGTGCCTGAAGGGGAGATGCACAGAACAACTGGACCTCGGCCTTCGACTGTTCACAGGTATCTCCCTTCTTTATGGTGTAGGATCACTTGACTTGGAGAATTTTAAAGTTCTCTATTTGTCAACTTCTAATGTTTGAATATGTGAGAACCAAATAATAGGGATTTGTTTGGATTCCTATCCCCTAGATCCTACCTTGACTAATTGTTTTTTTTTTGGGACCTACTGTGGAGGAAAACTTAGTGAGGTTTTAGAAACTTTTTAGATGTGGTTGTTTGAGAGATGGGGGGTGTGAACCAATCTCATTTGAATTAAGTGGGAGTGGATAATTCCTTCAAGAAATAGTGGAACATTTCATAATCCCTTTAGAGGAAACCTACTTCAACCTCCACAATTTGAGATGAAATTATGTGAGTGAGTAGAGACTTTGTGTGTGATAAAGTGATAAAATGTGCCAAATTTTTAATAAGTTCGGTGTCACCTTGCAACATGTGGACTTCATGTGGTCCTTACAATTCTTGATTACCTATCTTACTAGATGCCATTAGTACTACTTTGCAGAATTTTAAAGTCCCTAAGGAACTAGAATGTAGACATATGGGTCCTTACCAATCCTTTAAACTCCCTAATGTGATTTAATCTAAGAAAGCTTTCAAAAAACTATCCTATATTGTGAACTTGTGGGCATGTATGGGCCCGCTACAATAATATTTAAACTCCCCTAGTGATGTAACCTAAGAAAGTAGCTTCAAAAACTATACTGATCTTTGCAACATGTGGGCATGTATGGGCCCTTACAAATTTAAGATGTTCTAAAAAGAAACTAAGAGGAACCCTAGGGGGCCTTTTTCCTCTCATATAGATTTTGTTTTAAGGGAGATGAAATCTTTCCTCAATCTTTTTTCTGATTCTGAATATCGCTCTATGGTGCGAGAGAAGAACATACTCAATGATTGAAGTTTTATTTCTGGTCCCAATGCAAATGTTTATATGTGATAGTAAATGATCCTAACTTAACTTTTACAATAAAAAAAAGCCATCCATGTGGAAAAATGAGAGAAAAAGAGGAGAAATATGGTTCTTTTTAACCTCCTAAGTGCCTATGTTTTGACTAACCCTTCATGTGGTAAGGGAATCTAAGTGTGGTGCATTTAAAAATTGCATAAAAGCAATATTTTGAAGGCTAGGGGCTTTTAAAACATACAAAAAACTCTTACAATGTTGGAATTCTAGATAGATGCATGGGTCACAGTTTAGAAAAAGGTGCATGTGGTGTCAATGCAGAGAGAACTGAGGACCTATTTGGTGCACTGTGCGTAAAATGCATTGAGAAACATAGTGTTGTTGGATAACAATGTTCGGGAGGCGTGCCTATGGGCTGGAAAACCCACACACGTTCTGATACACATCCAAGAGGAAAACATTTGGTGGAATTCTCCTCTTTCAGCTCCAAATTTAGCTCTTTGCAGGTAGGGCTAGGCCGATTATGATCCCTGCAAAGCAAAAGGGTAAAAAAGAAGTGCTCAAACAACCCAAATAGGGAGGAAATTGATACCTTATCCCCAGTACAGTCGCTAATCTGTTGTGTCCTTTCCATCACTTCAATGAACAAAAGAAGGGTACCTACAAGTTTAGTTGGGCTTGCTAGACAGGACAAAGGTTAGTGTATGAATCAAATGACTCAATCACATGAAATAAACAAACAACTAAGCTAATAACAACTAAAGAAACAAAACTAAAATGCATAAGGAAATTAGAACCAAAATCATTCTAACAATTGACCAATATTCATGCCACCATTGGAGAAATTATATTAGTTGGAAAACACAAAAGATAAAGGGGGACTTATGGATCTCCTCTTCCTCCTAGGGAGGGCTCTTGATTCCCCTATGTGAGCGCTCTTCTTACAAATGGAAAACTAGAAAGTAAATGGTGAAGAAATCCAAGCTTATTCCCTCAAGAGGTGAGGTGAATAGCTTAATGAGATGATGCTAGTATGCTCCAAGAAGGAAAGAGGTTCCTTGTAGGAGAATAGATGCAGCATAACAATACAATGAGTTTCTTCAATTCATAGTGTACCCATGGCCTCTTTTTATAGAAAATATTTGAGTCATTATCCAAACAATCTTTAGTGTGAACAAGGGGCCCTTTAGGGAAACCTTAGGTCTTTGACCAGCCCCCCACTCGGATTCGGCTCGGATTTGAGGGTCAAATTGACTTGGGATCTAAACCAGAAGTGGGTGAGGGTCCGACAAGAACCATAAATGCATCATTCATAGGAGTGCATGGATTTTATCGTACACAGTCACGCATCGGGTGCATGTGCGCTCTTTTGGATTCTATGGCCTACGCACGTGTACGTTCTTCCTTTAGTGTTTCTGCACATGTCAATTTTATAACCAGTTGTATAATTTGTGCTTTTTGGAAATGTTTTTTTGGGGATGCAAGTGAACTAATAGGTGTTTGGAGATGTTGGATTCCTGTAACCATTTGAAGACGAAATTTTAGTGATAACAAACCTCATTCATGCCTTGGAAATCCTCACTTGGAGGAAACTCTTCATTAGTACCTTCAAAATCCACACTTGGAGGAAATTCATAATCACCAACATTGTTGTCTTTAAATTCTCCACTCGGGAAAAAGTGTCCACCATTGTAATTATCATCTTCACTACTTTTAAAATTTCCAACTTGAGGGAATTTCTCCATCATTTTCATTGGTTCCTTGGAAATATTCATCAATACCTTGAAACTCTTCACTTGGAGAAAAATTTTCATCACAATCATTTAAACGTTGATCATAGTCTCCACTTTGACATACATTTTAATTATTTTCATTACTATTAAACTGTTGACTAGTTTTATCACCATCATATTCCTCCTCTTCATAATCGGTGCCTTCAAAGTCCTCTTATTTAGAACTTTCATGAGGAACATGTTGAATAAAATTGCTTGCACCATGATAAAAATTATGACTAGCCAAGTCACGGTCCCAGTCCGAGCATAAGCCCAATAAGTTTATGGGTCAATTTTTGTTTTTATATATGGGTAAAAAAAAAAAAAAAATTAAATTAGTTTTTATATTCAATGTTGTGTTTTTTAGTTTATTATAATGTGAAAGGCTTAATTTCTTTTATTTTTTATCTTAATATAGGAAAACGGCAGGAAATAGCTTATCTATGAATATATATGGATCACGACCTACAATAATGGCATCCAAAAATGCAAGTGGAACCTCCATGAGTGTTAGGCAATAAAATGATAGCTTAACACCTGAGCTATCAAAGGCAATGAAGAATGTTAGAGAGTGGAAATTTGTGGAAGGTGAAAACAAAAAAAAATATTATTGGTTTGTTAAAGACAAGGAAGGAAACAATGGAGATCATATATATTTTTATTGTGCCGAATTAGAACATGTGCAATGAAATTATCAGACACTTGGCTTGTTACGAGATATATGTTTGGTGCCAACCACATATATTGTTTATGCACTTGTCAAATGAGGAAGAACTTATATCAAGTTTAGATATTGTTTCAAATTGAGAAATTCTAACAAGAATGAACGTTTTTTAGAATTATGTGCATCCATTGTTGATGACATTGAGAAAGGCAATGTAAGTTTTTTATTTCTATTTTTGTGTCGTTTATTATTTTTAGTATCATGGTAATGTTTTAATTTTATTTAACATGAAAATGTTATATTTTATTTTTACAACATTTTATGAACGACTTTCACATATGTTAGTGGGGATTTACTCTACAGAGAATGATATCATGGATGTTATCAATACTTTTTATATTCAAAATACACAAGAAGGAAGGAAAAATAAACAAAAAGTAATGGAGGTTGAACCTGCAAGAGTAGACAGAGAAGAACATGAAAGAAGAAAGAAAAATCATCATTCTAGAAATCCTAAAAGGGTTACATTTGAAAATGAGGAAACTGCAAATGAAGATTTTGTTGATATTGGTCCCAATGAGGTTATCAATCCTTCTTGCAAAAATAATAGACAATATAAATGAAAAAGAGCGATGGTTTATGATGAGTCTATTCCTATTGATTATCAAGAAATAATTGATTTAGATGAAACACATTTAAATCATAAGAGGAAGAAAACAAATGTTGATAATGTTCAAGAAGCCATCATTAGCTCAAAGTATTATAGTGAAAATTCTAAAGGTAGTAGAGAAATAATAACACCAGGTGTTGATCTAGAGGATGGTATTATGAAAACAACACAAAATTCCATTTGAAATAGAATGAGGATGGAAATCTTAGTTGATGATGGCCACACGTTTCAGTTGAATGTGAAACAAATTTATAAACCTACAGAAGGGCAGGAAAAATATCAAATTGAAAACACATCACTTGCACATTCACAATTTCAAAGCATTTATTAGATACAATCCATATGCACATGTGGTTGACTACCTAGTTCTTGTTGACCCAATGGAAGTTCCTAGGAGGTAAGAATTCGATAGATCAAAATGTTCTAACTACCAATATTATGTGATTGGAGGAAATCCTTTTGCATAGGCTATAAGAGAACTGATACAAGAATATCCCTATAATCTTATTTTTGAGACAATCAAATTCATAATTTATGCCAGTTTAACAGATTCAAAAGCAAAGTTACTAGCATGAGATCATAACATAGACAATGAGTACATAATGTCTACGAACTTCATTCAAAGGGTGATATTTATCCATAATGAATTTTCTGAAATATTCCATGGGGAGAGATCAAATGTTGATGTTAAGTTTTAGAAGCAATGTTGTATGGAAATAGGATTCCCACTTGATGATGAAAATACAAAAAGAAAAATATCGCAAAGGAAGTGATATATTTAGAGTTGTGGATAACTATTTTCAATTGGGATTTAGAACTGGACATGTATGGTATTTGATAGATGAGATCTTCACCCTATGGGAAAATATTAGTATAAAAAATCAGAGAGTTAATAAGGCTAAACCATTGATATGTTGCACAAGTAAGACAAGTCCTGACATAAAAAATTATTCCTTATGATATGAATATAACACCTTGGATATCAATACAAGGAGTGAACGATGATAAACTTATCATAACTATATTATCACATGTTAGGCCGAGAGAATTGTCAATGGAAAAAATGTGTGATGAATTTAAAAAGTAAGTCTGTTGAGTTATTGTTATTTATGTTAGGACAAGAAAATTATTTTTTTTTCAGTTTAGCATATCAGTTTAAGATTATTTTTGTTTTATTTAGTCACAAGATGTATATGAAAATACAAGAGGAAATGGTCAAGATGTTGAATGAAGAAAGTTGGGATGATGTTAAACTAAATTATTGATCTGGGTTTAGGCATGGAATGAATTGATTAACATACTGAATACAATAAACACAGAGATAGGAAGAATAACACAAATATCCGGTGAACAATATCTTCTATTAAATAATGAAATAGGTTGAAACTGTAAAACTCCAGAGTTGAAACTTGCTCGAATGGTGGTAGCTATCTCTGAGAAGAGATGTGGTTGCTACACACATCCGTCTAGAAGAATGGATTACAATAAGGCTCCATAGGACCTTTTCATATTACTCATGAATGAAAAAACCCTAGACATCCAACAACCTCACCCTAGAAGGTGAAACACCAAAATTCATGTGGGACCTATGGGTAAATTGGTGTAATTTGGTACCTCAACTTCCTAGGGTGGTAAATTTTTCATATGACCTCCGTTTTAGGCGCGTGATAGACCATTGGAAAGGTATTTTAGAGAGATACACATTCTACCATCATATTCCAACTTAGTCTACAATTTTCCTATGGAGAGTAAAAACGACAACATTTAGGGCCCCAAAACAACCCTGGAAGTACAATAAGATGTGCTAACATGAAAACATACAAAATAAGCCAGTTGGATTAGGCAAGAGGCCACCTATATCCATATGGAGAATATGTGAGGCTTCAGGCAGCCCCATAAGTGTAGAACTCACAATTATAAAGAAATATAGAAATATGTGTTGAATAAAAAACAGATGCGAGGAGCTAGTTGGTATAGAAGGGTGGCCACCAATATCCACCTGGATCAATCCTCCCCCCTTAGAAAGCAATTTTATCCATTGCATTGAGTTCCCTCATCAAGTGAGGAAACTTCTGTTTGATTTGGCCCCGGTTGAGCCACTTGCCTTAGTGTAGGAGTTTCCCTACCTTGACAACCCAACAAAGTTGGATCCACTGCTAGAGAGTTCCCTTGACCTGTGTGTCCACTATCTGATTGGTGGATGCTTGTTATATGTGGTCGGGGTTGAGCTCTGTTGGTGTCACCTATTCGATGATCTCAGAGGTGTCAAATAATGGTGAAAAATATGGTCGAAGGAGTTCCACATTGAATAATGGATGCAAATTGTTGGGCCCGAGATATGATCATTTTCATGACAATTATTATACACTTTTTCCATATGTATATATGTGTTTTTCATATTTTGAAGGTTCTTTTCGAAGAATTTGATGATAAAATGGTATGATAGGCATAAGGTACATGTAATTCATGTGTAATGATTAAATCAAGTTCAATTCATCATGTTCTATGATTTCCAAGAGTTAATTCATGTTTTTTTGTTGTTACAGGGAAAAACGAACCATGTTTCCAGTTTCAACACTTGATCCGGTACTCGTTCCAGCACTTGTTCTGGTACCCGATCCGACACTCATTCCAACACTCAGTATTACACAAAAACACAGGGTGAGTTGGCGGTTATGGCATTGGCAGCCAGTGATTGAAAAATTGGGCACATGGGTTTTCTTCATAATTGTCCCCTCCAGCTACTAAGCTCCAGAAAACTGAGTTTCAGTTGTTCAAATAGGGCGATTATTGGCTAGCTTTGTTTCGGTAGTTAGGGCACCATTAATGAAATTTACCAATTTTAGAAGTGGTTCGAACCTCCTGTGGTCAACCACTTGGCATGTAAACATTATAAATACTGCTAGGATGATCATAAGATTGTTAAGAAGTAGAATAATTAGTGTGTTAGAGGCAAATACGATTTTGGCTTTGTTTTGCCATTTTTGTTTTGCCAAAATTGTGTAAAATTGTGTTTTTAAGTTTTAATGGTGAATATGTTTTGTTGAAGCTCGCGGCGTGCCTTTGAAGAGTAACTATGACTGCTGGGGGACCCACCGATAGTCTGGGTAACCATCCTATGTATTTACTTGTGAATTAAATAATGTAGATGTATTTTTATTTATTTTCCTGTACATGAATTATCATTTCGTTTTCTCATTGTATAAATTGTTGTTATAGTTTAATTGTGTTAGTTTCCTTTTGCAGGTTAATATGAAGGAGTTTTGTTAGTATGTAATGAGTTCTTAGTTAGTATAGATAAGCTTAAGCTTAAGCCACTAACCCCCGTGTGATTAAATAATAGACTAGAATTTATGTATGTTGAAATGGATTAGTTAGAGTTTAAAATAGAATTTTAAAACAGAGTTTTAATGCATGCTTTCTTTGACAAGGTTTCGATGGATGGGTGGTGTTAGTCTTAGTTTTTATTTTCAGATTGCTTATTTAATTGCTGCTTAGTTTTCATTCTTTATTTGTTGGTTAGTTTCACCATTTCATTACTTGTCATATGCTGAAATATTGCTAATTTCTGTTTATAAGCATTTCTCTTTTTGCAAATTTGAATTATTAAATAGAACTAGTTTAGTTTACTTCATGCAATTTCTTTCTTAGATCTAGATTGATATTTCAATTCATAGTTAATTATTGAGTTTAGCATAGTATGAACTTGCTTCATTAGCCTAGAATGCAATTGAATTTATTAGAATAGTCTCTTTATATTGTTGATTAATCCATGATAGTTTCTTGCTCTCATAGATTAGAATATAGTTATATTGTTGTTGTAGATAGATAGACTTTGCTTTGATAGATTAGATAGTAGTTTTCTTATCATAGATTAAGAATTAGTTGTTAACCTTTATTTCTTTCAATAGAATAGATTTCCTTTCATGCATTGCATTGAGCATTTAGATTTCCTTTCACGCATTAGAAATAGTTTTTCATTAGGCATTTAGTTCACTTGCCTCTTAGGCTAGATAGTTGTTCAATGAAAAGTTTTACTTGTAGTAGTTAGTTGCCTTTGCTTACTTGTCTTTTTCTTTAGTAGGTTAGTTAGTTGCCTTTGCTTACTTGTCTTTTTCTTTAGTAGGTTAGTTAGTTGTGTTTTCTTACTTGTCTTTTTCTTTAGTAGGTTAGTTAGGTGTCTTTGCTTACTTGTCTATTTGCTTTAATAGGTTAGATAGGTGCTTTTTCTTACTTGCTTATTTATTTTCCTTCATAGGGTAGTTTCTCATTGAATGTAGGTTGGCAAGTTAAAGAAGTTTGCTTGTGTCATTTTCTTATTATGCTTAGTAGTTTGCTTTTGCTTATTGTTAAACTAGTTTTCTTTACGTAGGGTTTTACTTGCTTTCTTAGGAACTCTCCATCAATCCTTGGCCCAAAAGTACTTAGGTTACCTAGTTTCAAGTTTCTTAGTTCGGTTTGCTAATTAGATAGGTTTTCTTGATTAGATTAGCCTTAGATAACTGCTTTCATTAGTTAGACTATACTCCTACCAGACCTTCTAACTTTGGCATATATTTTGCTACAACTCCAAGTTTACCTACCTCGGGTTGACAATTTAATTGAGGGTTTTTAGTGTGTTTTTAGTGCATATATAACACCCATCATTTTTGGCGCCGTTGCCAGGGAGTTGTCTCAAGGTAAGAAGTAGTTAGGAAATAGATCATCCTTAGACCTCAGCATTAGATTGGTGGCGGGGGAGCTTTAAGACGAGAGGTAAGAAATTGAGCATTTGCTATAGTAGGTTCCCCCTAAACCAATGGTAGTTTTTCTTTTTCTTTTTGTTTACTTTCATGAAATAGACCTAGAAACTAGATGGTAGCTTTTCTCTTTTGTTTTTACTTTCTCTCATGAATAGGCCTAGAGACCCACAAGGTAGATACATCAAATCAAAATCAGACCTTTCAACTAAGGTTCCTTCCAATCTATTTGGGGGAAGGAACGTTCCACTCATACACTTCATAGACTGATACCGAAAAATAGAAGTTAGCTCAACCCAAAGAGCTAAAGCAGTCTCTAAAGAGACTAAAACAGGGAGCACTATGCAACAAGAAATTGAAGCATCAATAATAGTGGGACAGGAGGCAAGACCACTCAAGCCTTCCATAGAACCAAACAATACAACCTTTGTTTTATTACCACCATCAGGAGATCCTAACTTTGTGGACATCATCTTTGTTTGAACCAAGTTTTATCAAATGACAAGATGAATTCATAAGAAACCATTAGCCTGAGGGAACTTTCTCAAATCCTAGCAGTAGTCAGGATTTTTTATTTTCAGGAAGAACGCATCTTGACAATAGCCAAGAACTTGTCTACCTCTCTGAAAATATTAGAAGAGTCAAGGTCCTATGAGATAAAAAATGATTTTCCTTGCCAAAATGTGAAGGAAGATGAAAAATTATGGACTACATCCAGTGGAGAGAAATCATCAAGACCTAATATTAAGGAGTTCTCAACACCCATCTCAACAGATCCTTTATGTACTTTAGAAATCAAACATCTAGAAGAAAATGATCTGCACACCATGATGAAGGAGAGCATAGAAATTACTTTTGATGAACATCAAGATTACATTGAAATTTGGTTTCAAGAGGTCATCAGGCCACAATACTATTCTCTTCTTCAACACCTTCCGAGGCCCAAACAAGTAGGTTGGTTGGTTCTTCATATCCAGGTAATCACTGTGGTAAATTTTTCATACAGGGATATGAGTATGTTTTTTATCTTGCTCCGCACATGGTTACATTAGAAGATTTCTTACACTTGAATAAATATTTTACCTTTCTTTTTAGGTAGGATAGGATAGTAAATAAAAGATGCATGTTGTTAGTTTAGCTTAGAGTCTAATGCAACCTCATTTTACATTTTCTTTTAATAAAAGAACTATGAGATACATGTTCCTATAAGTTGATCTCATTGATCTCATTAGTTTATTATATTTTAGAGTATGGTTTTTGCAATTTTTTTTAGAGATCTCTGTAGGTAGTTATTTCACCAAGAGTAGATAGTTTCAAGGAAATATAAAAGAAGGATTCGTCTTCGAAACATTGCTATACTTGAACCTTGTTGTCTGCTAAGCATCAAATGAATAATGACTTCTTGTAGTTAGCCATGTTTTTTAAAAGATTTTCATATTCTTATTCTTAAGGCATTTTAAAAAGCAGTTGCTCTTAAAACTCTTCACCACTATACAAGGAACTGGTACCATAACTATCAAGCCTAGAGGTCTCTTGTACAGTTTTTCCAAGAAACCTGAGTAAGTGAGTAAAGTGTCTTTATCAAAGAGTAACAAGGAGGTCTAATTAGTGGTTAGTCATGGAAACATCACAATAACTACAAGGGAAGAAAGTGAGTTGAGCCTAGATATACCTTTCTATTCTTTCTCAATGGTACCATCCACTACACACTAAATAACTTGATTATATCATATCTTTAGATAGGCCATGTCCGCTTAAGTACCCCTTACATCAGGACAATTACTAAGGAATATATATAATGGAAAGTCATCCTCTAACATAAATACCATCCCAATAAAAAGAAACAAAAAGTTGTTTTCAGAGCTGTCCCCCCCATCTTCTTGTATAAAGAAATATTATAGTAAAATATTAAAAGATGGAGGGCTAGTCTCTGAGGGTTTAAGAGGCTAACCCGTCAGGATACTTAATAGGTTTGCTGGCAGTGGGTACCGACCTGTGGTATGACTAGGTAAACCTATCAGAGTACTAAACAAGCTTGCTGATAGTGGGGTATTCTACCTAGCGAGGATGATAATCTGGCAAAAAAAATAATAAATTTAAACTTGTCCTGATGTATGGCATTACTTGTAGACAAAGATGACATGAAATATGTATGGTTAATCTAAGGTTAATGAACTCCATAAAATTTCCACTGGGAACTAACTTTTAGACTATCTTGAAACTCTCTTGCCTACCTCTTCTTATATATATATATATAGGATCTCTTATACTATAGGTAGGGCCATCTTCTAACCGTCTCGTCAAACCAATTTGTGAAATTTATCTTTACACTTAAAAAACAATAAATCTTTAGCTATGGGGAGAACTGACTGGTTTCCTATATTTTTTATTGTGAGGTGTCATAATACTTAGGTGTGGGGGAGGGGTTCATGAGTTGGTAAATGATAACATTTCCTAGAAGAAATAAAGCTTTGTAAAAATTCATGTATTGCTTTCATGATACATGTTATTACAATAACAATCATTTTATTTTGAAGTGCTAAACTCCTGTGTGCTATAAATTGTTGTATATGTCCTTCACATACCACTCTGTTGGTTTATTTTTATTACAGGTTGTTCATTGTAGGTTTGACATTACATATGCAAGTGGATTGAGTGAGCACGGTGGCAAAATCAACAACAATGGAACACTCTTAGCCTTCCTCAACTCCTATTCACTATTTTCGTGGCCTCTTAGGAATCATTGCCTCAACCACAAATCTCCCAAGAGTTGGAGATAATTGATTTAAACACCACCAATTACCAAGAGAAATGTATAATAAGGTTTTCAAAACTGAATGTCAGAACATCTCTGGATCTAAGGGATACTCCAAGGAGTGGATAAAAGAGGAGCTAATCAACCCTCTCATAGTCATCACCCGATTGATTACATGTGAAGGTAGATATTCTATCTTTAAATCCTGTCAATTTCAATTATTAACTCACTTTCAGTTCCATAAGCCATTGTAACTTTCCCTTTTACTTCTAAAAGTGTCTTGAGAAGATGTCTTCCTAAGTGAGGAATGATGTAACCAATCCCCATAACAACCTATTTTTATCATGACCTTATCAAACTACTTGTGTTAGACGAGTTGGAAAAATAGGAGAAAGCATGGGATGAGTTCATTTACCAATTTGCAAACCCTCATCTTACAATAAAGACTATCAAGAAGACTCTTGATCTAGGGACTGTTACTCCATCCAAACCCTCATGCTCAAACTATTCCTTTACCTGACCAAAAGTTCAAGAAACTTGTTGATACCCCGACAACCTCATCGAGCAAGAAGACAAATAAGCCTATTTCTAATTCATGGCATGAGGACGTGCCATATCTTCGGTCTGGGGGGATTTTTCTTGAGCTAAAAACACTACACATTGCTCATTTGTATAGCAAACCCATGAGAAGAGGAAGTAGGATTTCTGTCAAAATTCTGTCATACTGTCTTTTTACAATGTCTTGGGATATTATATCATCATTTGTTTCTATTGGTATGATAAATTGTATACTACTAACATCATTATGTGTGTTATAATCTTGCTGTGCATTTTTTTATACTTAACTACTCTTTGTGACAAATACAAAGCAATAACAACTGCTAAATACTTACTGCCATCTGTATTACAAGATTAATAAAAGAGGAACAATTGTTTGAATTGTTACATATTGATGAAATGAAATAACAATTCTCCTAATTCACCATGCCTACCAGTACAAACCAAGCCTTTTGTTAGTATTTTTCAGTTTTGTCAATCACCGGTGATCAAATTTACTCTTTCATGTGATTGATAGGGTTATTAGGTCAAATTGTTATATTTTCAAAATAAAATTCTCAAATGCAATTTGACATATCTTGGTTGTAAAATTTCCATTAGTGTGTCTAGGTGTCAATACTACTCCCTCCACTCATCCAAGGTCATAAATATTCATCATGGTCATATCATGGTCATATTCATCATGGTCCTTAATTGGTTTTTGAATTAAGGAAGATTAATTTGACAAAAGTGAGAGAGGTTTTTGTCAATAGTAGACCAATAAACAAAAACCACCTTCAGTTTATGCACAATATTTATCATTTGAGAGAAATTCCCCAAATATAGTCGCTATAGGAGGGTTTTCTGCACATTTGGATAGTTTGACTTCAAGTCAGTTTTTTAGAGGGTTGGAGAAGGAATTTGAAGTGCTTGATGGTTCCATTGTGTAGAAGACATTATAAAATTTTCAACCATACCACTTTAAGCCCAAAATACCTCTAGGAATGCCTCCAAAATCCCTATCAAAGACCACGCTGTGCTTCTGCTAAGAGCACACTACGCTTTTGCAAGTTTTGAGTAACCAACTTCAAGATGGGA
Organism: Picea abies; assembly: GCA_900067695.1. Taxonomy (NCBI): domain Eukaryota; kingdom Viridiplantae; phylum Streptophyta; class Pinopsida; order Pinales; family Pinaceae; genus Picea; species Picea abies. The sequence goes on from CBVK0100228284.1 coordinate 13,812, forward strand.
TTCTGAACCAATGAGAAAGTAATTTTGAAACCTGTAGGAGTTTTGTGTTCATAACATACCAAAACACAATAACCACTCTCATTTTTTGAATATACTTTATGGTTTGGGATATATTCTATCATCTTAGAGGCCTACACTTTTAGAAAATAAAACACTTTATTTTTCTTATTTTAGACATGTTTTCTTTTCGTGTTTTCCTAACAATTGGAAGTGAATTTTTGAAAACCAAAAGAGGTTTTTATCAAGGACATATTAAAATACAATAAAATCTCTCATTTTCCAAATATACATTATGGTTTTGGATATATTCAATTCTCTTAGAGGCCTAGTTTTTCAGGAAATAAAACACTTTGTTTTTCCTGTTTTAGTCATGTTTTCTTGGTGTGTTTTCCTAACAACTGAAAGTGAATTTTTGAAAACCAAGAGAGGTTTTTGTCAAGAACATATTCAAAAACAAAAAAGTCTCTCATTTTTTACACAGGTTTTACTACCTTGTAGTTATAGGTGTCACTTTAATACCTATTTTTCACAAGTTCGCCAAGCCAGAATTGTTGCGTTTATGGGAAGTCACTTTTGGAACTAATTTTGTAGAGGTAAAATTGTTTTTTTGCATGGTTTAAAAGATCAAGAGTATAATATACATCTCAAGTCTTCCTTATATGTCATCAATAGCCTCCAAAAACTCCAAACCCTCTAGTTCAAACTTAGAGAGCATGAAACACTGAGTTTTCATTTACGCCATGATAATGTTATCCTACAACCCAAGATGAATTCTCTACAGTGTTAGGTTGATGATATTAACTACCACCAATAATAGTCTCTGTATGCAATTGAAACACCATGGAAATCCTAAGTCAAAATCCCTTGGGCAAGAGGGAGAATCTTCTAAAGCTAATCCACCCCCTCCTTCGTAAGTTTAGTCATAAAGGGCAATTTCTTTTTGTTTGTAGTGGGACCTGCAAAATCTTAGGTGCGGGGGTAATGCTGGGCCCAAGATATGCTCATTTTCATGACGGTTATTATACACTTTTTCCATATGTATATATGTGTTTTTCATCTTTTGAAGGATCTTTTTGAAGAATTTGATGATAGAATGGTATGATCGACATAAGGTATGTGTAATTCATGTTTAATGATTAAATCAAGTTTAATTCATCATGTTCTATGATTTCCAAGAGTTAATTCATGTTTTTTTGCTGTTACAGGGAAAAACATACCATGTTTCTAGTTCCAGCACTTGATCCAGTACTCGTTCGAGCACTTGTTCTGGTACTCGATCCTACACTCATTCCAACACTCAGTATTACACAAAAACGTAGGTTGACTTGGTAGTTATGGCATTGGCAGCCAGTGATGGAAAAATCGGGTACATGGGTTTTCTTCATAATTGTCCCCTCCAGCTACTGAGCTCCAGACAACATAGTTTTAGTTGTTCAAAGAGGGCGATTATTGGCTCACTCTGTTTCGACAGTTAGGGCACCATTAATGAAATTTACCAATTTTAGAAGTGGTTCGAACCTTCTGTGGTCGACCACTTTGCATGTAAACATTATAAATATTGCTAGGATGATCATAAGATTGTTTAGAAGTAGAAGAATTAGTGTGTTAGAGGAAAATACGATTTTGGCTCTGTTTTGCCATTTTCGTTTTGCCATAATTGTGTAAAACTGTGTTTTTAAGTTTTAATGGTGAATACATTTTGCTGAAGTTCGTGGTGTGCCTTTGAAGAGTAACCACGACTACTGGGGGGCCCACCGATAGTTTGAGTAACCATCCTATGTATTTACTTGTGAATTAAATAACGTAGATGTATTTTTATTTCTTTTCCAGTATATGAATTGTCATTTCATTTTCTCATTGTATAAATTGTTGTTATAGTTTAATTCTGTTAGTTTCCTTTTGCAAGTTAACATGACGGAGCTTTGTTAGTATGCAATGATTTCTTAGTTAGTATAGATAAGCTTAAGCTTAAGCCACTAACCCCCATGTGATTAAATAATAGACTAGAATTTATGTATGCTGAAATGGATTAGTTAGAGTTTAAAATAGAATTTTAAAACATAGTTTTAACGCATGCTTTCTTTGATAGGGTTTCGATGGATGGGTAGTGTTAGTTTTAGTTTTTATTTTCAGATTGATTATTTAATTGCTTCTTAGTTTTCCTTCTTTAGTTGTTGGTTAGTTTCCCCATTTCATTACTTGTCATATGCTGGAATATTGTTCATTTTTGTTTATAAGAATTTCTCTTTTTGCAAATTTGAATTATTAAATAGAACTAGTTTAGTTTACTTCATGCAATTTCTTTCTTAGACCTAGATTGCAATTTCAATTCATAGTTAATTATTGAGTTTAGCGTAGTATGAACGTGCTTCATTAGTCTATAATGCAATTGAATTTATTAGAATAGTCTCTTTATATTGTTGATTAATGCATGATAGTTTCTTTCTTTCATAGATTAGAATATAGTTGTATTGTTGTTGTAGATATACTTTGCTTTGATAAATTAGATAGTAGTTTGCTTATCATAGATTAATAATTAGTTGTTAATCTTTATTGCTTTCAATAGAATAGATTTCCTTTCATGCATTGCATTGAGCATTTAGATTTCCTTTCACTCATTAGAAATAGTTTTGCATTAGGCATTTAGTTCACTTGCCTCTTAGGCTAGATAGTTGGTCAATGAGAAGTTTTACTTGCAATAGTTAGTTGCCTTTGCTTACTTGTCTTTTTCTTTAGTAGGTTAGTTAGGTGCCTTTTCTTACTTGTCTTTTTCTTTAGTAGGTTAGTTAGGTGTTGTTTCTTGTCTATTTGCTTTAATAGGTTAGATAGGTTCTTTTTCTTACTTGCTTATTCATTTGCCTTCATAGGGTAGTTGCTCATTGAATGTAGGTTTGAAAGTTAAAGAAGTTTGCTTGTGTCATTTTCTTATTATGCTTAGTAGTTTTCTTTTGATTATTGTTAAACTAGTTTGCTTTACATAGGGTTTTACTTACTTTCTTAGGAACTATCCATCGATCCTTGGCCCAAAAGTACTTAGGTTACCTAGTTTCAAGTTGCTTAGTCAGGTTTGCTAATTAGATAGGTTTTCTTGATATACTTTGTCACACCAGACTTACAAATGTAACCAGAATTTGTCACAAACCTGAAACTAGTGTGGTACCTTGTGTTGATCATGGAATTGATTTTACTTAGTATTGGATGTCTGCAAAATATCCTAGAGGTGTTGGTGAATGTGTTGAATCCTCTCAATGAATCTGGTGGCTTTGTTGATTGCAGATTGATTAGGGAAAGAGTCTATTTGTGCGGTGGCAAGAGGAAGTGAAACATCAATGGGTCCTAAGGGTTGGAATCCTAGACACACCTAAAATGGGCTATGGCTAGTGGAACTATGGAGATCCTTGTTGTAACTGTGTTGGACATATGGGAGATTCTTGTCCCATGTACGAGGATGCTTAGAATTGTACATGCACAGAATGTGCAGAATCATCCGATTGACGACCTCATTTTGGCCATCGGCTTGGGGGTGGAAAGAAGTGGATTTTGTGAGATTGGTGTCCAATAAAGACTAGAGACTCAACCAAAAGGTGTTAAGGAACCTATTGTCTCAGTCAGAGATGATAGTTTGTGGTATCTCAAAGTGGAGCCAAACTCATTTGAAGAAGAGCTTGGCAATATCTGCTGCTATGACATTATTCTTATAGGATGTGAGGATGACCATCTTCAAAAACTGATCAATGACCACAAACACACAGTCATTTCCATGCTTGGTGGACGAAAAAACCAAACATGTAATCCATGGAGATGGATTCCCACGGATTCTCGGGAATAGGAAGAAGGGTGTATAAGCCTTGATTTTTTATGGTTGGCATGGAAATGGCACAGGCAGTGCAATACGTGATATACTTGCTGACATCATGTCGAAGTTTTGACCAATAAAAATGTTTCTGAAGAACAACCATAGTTTTATCTATGCCAAAATGTCCTGCCACTTGACTGTAGTGGGATTCCCAAATAAGTTTTGCATGCTCACTTGTAGAAACATGGAGATGGTCCATGTGGAATAAGAGTCAATCCTGAATTTGAAAATCAGTGAAAGTGGCACATGTACCCAAGAGGTTATATGTGGTGGCGAAGTCCGGATCTTGCTAGTAAAGTTGGGGCCACTTCGATGTTTCATGTCCACAAGAATGGAGCATAGTGGTGAGTGCAACCACATGAGGTCGACTAAGGCAGTCAGTGAAATGATTGGATATACTTTCCTTATACTTGATGTTGATATGAAATTGGTCCAGGTAGGTGGACCACTTCAGATGGTGGTCATTCTGCAATTTCCCATGTTTTTGTATGAACTGCAGTGTGTATGATCGTCTCTTTCCACAGAATGTAATGTTTCAATTGACGACAAGCTTGTACAATGGAATACATTTCCTTTTCATAGGTGGGGTATTTTTAGATAACATCGGAGAGTGTTTCACTATGATATGCCACTAGATGCCTGTGTTGAGTGATAATTGTGCCCACATCATAGTTAGATGCATCAGTCTCAATCTTGAATGGTTGTTGCAGATCGAGAAAGGATATTACTGGAGTTGAGAATGAACGATGTTTAATATCATCGAATGCTCATTTTTTCTCCTTCCACCACACAAAATTGGCCCTACCACTGCCCTTGTTCACCTGGCTGAGGGCCCATGCAATATGGGAGAATCCCAACACAAACTGTCGATAGAAATTAGCTAGTCCCAAGAAGCTCTAAAGCTCGATCAGTGTGGTCGGGGCTAGCCAATCGCGGATGACTTGGATCTTGTCTAGATCAACATGTACCCCATTCTCATCAACAATGTAGCCCAGGTATTGGACCCTGTTCATGAAAAAATAGCATTTTTTCAAGTTGGCATAAAGCTTGTGCTATCACATAGTGCCCAAAACCTATTGAATATGTCACATGCGATCCTCCCACATTCTGCTAAAGATGAGGACATCATCCAAATATACTACCAAAAAGGAGTTGGTGAAGGGTCTCAATACATCATCCATAAACCTCATGAAAGTGGTTGGTGCAATTTTTAAGCCAAAGGGCATGACTAGAAATTTGTAGAGGCCTTCTTTAGACCTTAAGGATGTCTTCCAGAAATTAGTTGGTTCGATGGGAACCCAATGGTAGCCAAAATTCAAGTCAATATTGCCGAAGAAATTTCCCCCCTTGAGTCGTTCAAGAAGGTCATCAATCCTGGGAATGTGGTAGTGGTTCCTAATTGTGATTTTTTTAAGGCTCTGTAATCAATGTAGAGTCGCCAAGACCCATCCTTCTTCGACACCAATACAATCGATCTTTCACAAGGGGAGGAGTTAGGTCTGATCTTCCCCTTTTGAAGAAGCTCTTGGATATGGCACTTGATTTCTTCATTCTCCATCAACAAGAACTAATAGACTAGTACATTAGGTAGAGGTGCATCGGGGGTCAGATCAATTGGATTCTTTGACTGGAAAATGTGTCAATACCCCTATAGGTGAGGCGAATATGTCTATGTATTCTTCCAGGATCCCATCCACTTGCTTCTGATGCAAAGAGAGGTGTTGTGTATAGGCCACAGATGTGGTGATGACCTTCTTCTTACTGTGAGCACAGATCACACAGAAGACGAACTTCCCGACCTATGAAATGACCTTACTGCATTGCTTAACAGAGATTAGTAGGCGGTGCCACCTCTGGGATCTTGTACAATTGTCTACCCAAAGTAATAATAAAACTATAGGTTCTAGACTCATACACATCATGGTGCTTCCATAAATATGGTTGTCCTAAAAGAAGATCACAAAATTCAAGGGGAGAAATATCACATAGTACCTCAACTTTGAAAGGCTTGATGATGTAGGGTAGATGACACTATTGGCTGAAACAGAGATCTATTCCTTGATGAAGCTAGCCGATTGTGTAGGGCTGCGATTGTGGTGTCATTGGCAGGTTCAACTGCTTGACAACCTCTGCTGAAATCAAGTTTTTCTGACTATCGTTGTTGACAATGAAATAAATCAGAGCCCCCTTGACCCACATATGCGAGTGAAAGAGGTGTTCCCCTTCCTCTAGTTCTTCTGGTTCACTTGTCTGGACTTTGGTGGTAGCAACTATGGCACTGGTTTCAACATAGATAATATGCTTCCCTCCTTTGTGATTTGACTTAGAATTAGAGCCGACCTCTAACTCGGAAGCCTTCAGCTCGACCACAAGGGACTGCTTGGAGCGACATTCATTGGTGTTGTGCCAAGGACGTTTATGGTACTCACACCATTTTCCCGTGTCCTTCTTCATCTTCTCATTTCCCTTATTATGTTGTGGCTTAGATGGATTGTCTTGAGGGAGGCCATCTCAAATTGGTCCCTTGCTATGTGGGTTGGGGTTTCCTTTTCCCTGCTTCGAATTTGAGTGGTTTGCAGATCCAAACTCTTGTCGTTTCTGCTTAAATTTTTGCTCGATATTAACAACGTATCTATAATCCGTTCCTAATGAGTCGATGTCTAGAAAATCCATTTATGTTTGAATGTATCTATGAAAACAACTGTGATATTTGAGAACCAGATGACACTCAGAATATTTGATACCTAATTTGGTGCATAGGGTATGGAAAATATTGGTGAATTTTGGTACTTTCTGGTCCGTTTCTTGATGTAGAGTGGTCCATCTGGTGTATTGGTCCTCGTAGCTTCCAACAGGGTAGTACTATTCTTTAATGGCATTCCAGAAGGAATCCCATGTAGGGGCCACCACAAAAATTGTATATTCCTCCATGACCCTTTGCTAAGAGTAAGTATCCCACTAGTCTTTAACATGGGGAATGACCTTGAGGAGTGAAAATGTGATATTTTCTCTATCGAAAAAATTGTGGACCGAAAAATATCCTTTGAGTAGATTCAACCATTTATCTACAACATCTGCATCTATCAATCCTTTAAATAATGGAATATCAAAATTTACTTGTACCTCGAAGGGGGTTGCATGGCCTCTTGATGAAGATGCTTCTCCCATGGGAAACCATCAAAGGATCTACGTGAAGTTGTCCATCATTTCATTCCTTTTTCATTTGAGGGATTCCTCGAGCAACATTTTAATAGGATCTACTGCTCCATCATATTTATTTTCGTCTCCCATGGGTTGTTGTCAGGATCAATGTGATCAATCTGGTAATGGCTCGATTGGTTTGAGTCCCAAACTTTTGTACCTAGACCTTGTCAGGGACATGCACAAAGAAACATAAATCAAGAGTAGACCCCTCTAATACCATTGATTTGGATTTAGGAGGAAAACAAACTGATTAATAGACTGAATACAATAAACATAGAGATAGGAAGAATAATACATATATCCATTGAAAATATCTTCTATTATATAATGAAATAGGTTGAAATTGTAAAAATGCAGAACTAAAACTTGCTTGAATGGTGGTAGCTATCTCTAAGAAGAGACGTGGCTTCTACATTCATCCATCTGAGAAGAATGGATTACAATGAGGCTGCAGAGGCCCTTTTCATATTACTCATGAATTCCAAAATGCTAGACATCCAACAACCTTACCCTAGAAGGCAAAATGTCAAAATTCATGTGGGCCCTATGGGTAAGTTGGTGTAATTTGGTACCTTAACTTCCTAGGGTTTTAAATTTTGCATACAACCTCCATTTTAGGCAAATGATAGTTTTGAGGCTTTAGACAACCCCATAATTGTAGAACTCACAATTATAAAGAAATATATAAAGACATGTTCAATAAAAAACGAACGTGAGGAGACAGTTGGAATAAGTGGGTGGCCACCAATATACACCTAGATCAATCCTCCTCCCTTAGGAATAAATGGTCTCTATTGTGTTGTATTCCCCCATCAGGTGAGGAAACTTCTACTAGATTTCACGCCGAGTGAGCCACTTTCCTTGTGTAGAGTTGCCTTGCCTTGACAACCTGATGAAGATTGATCCACTACTGGAGAGTTCCCTTGACCTATGTGTCCACTATCTGATTGGTGGGTTCTTGTTCCATTCATTTAGGGTTGATCTCTGTTGGTGTCAACTTTTTGACAATCTCAAAGGTTTCCAATAACAATGGAAAATATGGCCGAAGGAGGTCCACATTTAATACTAGATTGAACCAAGGAAGGGTGGAGTTCTGAGCTCAAAATAATTACTATCCATAGCCTTGGTTATAGTGTAAGGCCCATAACGAAGTGGGTGAAGCTTCCAGTGGATCCCAGTGAAACACCTTCTGCAAATGTAACCAGACTTTGTCGCCAACCTAGAACTAGTGTGGTACCCCGTGTTGATCATGTCACTTCTTGTACTTAGGATTGGATCTCTGCAAAATATCTTGGACCTATTGGTGGATGTGTTGAATCCTCTCAATGAATCTGGTGGCTTTGTCAATCATAGACTGATCATGGGAATATTTTGTCTGTGCGATGGAGAGAGGAAGTGCAACATCAATGGGTCCCAAGGGTTGGAATCCCAGACCCACTTGAAATGGGCTATAGATTGTGGAACTATGGAGAGCCATGTTGTAATTGTGTTATACATATGGGAGACTCTCAACCCATGTACGAGGATGCTTAACATTGTAAATGAGAAGGATGTGCACAATCATCCAATTCACAACCTCGGTTTGGCCATTGGTTTCAGGGTGGAAAGAAGTGGATTTTGTGAGATTGGTGTCCAATAGAGACCAAAGACTCAACCAAAAGGTGTTGAGGAAACTGCTATCTTGGTCAAAGATGATGGTCTGTGGTATCCCAAAGTGGACCCAAAATCGTTCGAAGAAAATCTTGGCACTATCTTCCGCTATGAAATTCTTCTTACAGGCTATGAGGATGGACATCTTCGAAAACTGATCAACTACCACAAACGCACATTTATTTCCATGCTTGGTGGACAACAAACCAGACATGTAATCCATGGAGATGGATACCCATGGATTATAGGGAATAGGAAGAGGGGTGTATAAGCCTTGCTTCTTGATGGCTTGCTTGGCAATGGCATAGGTAGTGCAAGATATGATATACTTGTTGACCTCCTGTCGAAGTTTTGGCCAATAAAAATGTTTCTGAAGAACAACCACAATTTTCTCTACGCTAAAATGTCCTGCCACTTGACTATAGTGGGATTCCCAAATTAAATTTTCATGCTCACTTGTAGGAACACAGAGATGGAACAAGTGGCATAAGATTCCATCCTGAATGTGAAAATAAGTGACAATGGCTCCTGTACCTAAGAGTTGATATGTGGTGGAAAATTATGGATCTTGCTGGTAAAGTTGGGGCCACTCCGATGTTTCATGTCCATGGGAATGGAGCACAATGGTGAGTACAACCATAGGAGGCCAATTGAGGCAGTCAATGACACGATTGGAGATACCTATCTTATAATTGATGTTGATATGGAATTGCTTTAGGTAAGTGGACCACTTCTGATGGTGACCGTTTTTCAATTTCCCCTGTGTCTGTATGACTTGCAAAGGACTGTGATCAATGTGTATCATCATCTCTTTCCCCATAATGTAATGTTTTCATTGATGACAAGATTGTACAATGGAATAAATTTCCTTGTCATAGGTGGGGTATTTCCGGACAATATCGAAGAGTATCTCACTATGGTATGCCACTGGATGCTCGTGTTGAGTGAGAATTGTGCCCATAGCATAGTTAGATGAATCTGTATCAATATCGAATGGTTGTTTCATATCGAGAAAGGAGAGTACTAGAGCTAAGCACAAATGATATTTTAGATCATCGATTTCTCATTGTTTCTCTTTTCACCATACAAACTTGTCCCTACCACTGCCCTTGATCACCTAGCTAAGGGCCCATGCAATATGGGAGAATCCCAACATGAACCATCAGTAGAAATTGGCTAGTCCCAATAAGCTTCGAAGATTGGTCAATGTGGTTATGGCTGGAAAATAACAGATGACTTGGATATTAGCTGGATCAACATGTACCCCATGCTCAATAACAATGTATCCTAGGTATTCGACCTTGTTCATGCCAAAAGATCATTTTTCCAAGGTGGAATAAAGCTTGTGTTGCCACAGAGTGCTCAAAACTTGTTGAATATGCCGCATGTGCTCCTCCCATGTTCTATTGAAGATGAGGATTCCATCCAAATATACTACCACAAAGGAGTTGGTGAAGGGTCTCAATACACCATCCATCAACCTCATGAAAGTGGATGGTGCATTTATTTCGCCAAAGGGCATGACTAGCCATTCATAGAGACCTTATTTGGACTTGAATGTTGTCTTCTATACATCATTTGTTTCGATGGGAACCTGGTGGTAGCTAGACTTAAGGTCAATCTTTTTGAATTACCTATCCTCCTTGAGTTGGTAAAGAAGGTCATCAATCCTGGGAATGGGGTAGTGGTTCCTAACTGTGATTTTGTTTAAGGCTATGTAATCAATGCTGAGTTGCCAAGTCCTATCCTTATTCTGCACCAATACAGTTGGGCTTCCACAAGGGGAGAAGTTGGGTCTGATGTGCCACTTTTGAAGAAGGTATTGGATCTAACTCCTAATTTCTTCATTCTCCATCAGCGAGCATAAATACACTGGTCCATTAGGTAGAGGTGCGTCTGGGGTTAGATCAATTGGATGCTTGACTTAGCAGTGTGTTCGTACCCTTGTAGGTGAGGTGAATATGTCTCTGTATTCTTCCACGATCCTGTCCACTTGATTCTACTGCAAAGAGTGGCATTGTGTATATGCCACAGATGTGGCGATGACCTTCTGCTTACTGAGAATGGATCACAAATAAGATGAAATTCCCAGTCTATGAAATGACTTTACTACATTGCTTAGTAGAGATTAAAGAAATAGCAGTAGGTGATGCCACCTCAGGGATCCTATATAATTTTCTACCCAAAGTAATAATAACACTGCGGGGTATATACTCATACACAACATGACACTTCCACAAATATGGTTGTCCTAAAATAACATCACAAACTTCAAGGGGGGAAATATCATACAATACCTCATCTTTGAAAAGCTTGATGTCATAGGGAAGATGACACTATTGGCTGACACAAATATCTCTTCCTTGGCAAAGCCAACTGATGGTGTAGGGATGCGAGTGCGGTGTCATTGGCACATTCAGCCACTTGATAAACTCTACTGAAATTAGGTTCTTCTGACTACTGCTACTTACAATGAAATGAATTAGAGCCCCATTGACCCACATTTGCGAGTGAAAGAGGGGTTCCCCTTCCTCTATTTCTTCTAGTTCATTTGGCTAGACTTTGGTGGTAGCGATCATGGCACTCAATTCAACATTGATAATCCACTTCCCTCCTTCAGGATTTGACTAGGAATTAAAATCGACCTCTGACTTAGAAGCCTTCAACTCTTCCATGAGGGACTTCTTGGAGTGACATTCATCGGTGTTGTGCCAAGGAATTTTATGGTACTCACACCATTTTCTCATGTCCTTCTTCATATTCTCATTTCTCTTCTTATGTTGTGGCTTAGATGGGTTGTCCCGAGGGCGGCCATCTTGACTTGGTCCCTTGTTGTGTGGGTTGGGGTTGCCTTTTGTAATGACCCCCGTTGTTACGACAACATGTGACACATAATCAGTGAAATATATATA
>CBVK0100228285.1:0-25427 GCA_900067695.1 Picea abies
TCCGATCTCACGGAGTGTTAGTCAGTGAAAACAACAATTTTAATTGCTAAGTCAAAATGTAATTTTTGTAATTTGAGTTAATGGGGTAGTGTTAAGAGAGGGATGACACCTAACCTACCCAACCACATCCTAACCCTTTGCATTCCCCCTCACCCACTCACTTGCTAAAACACCCACGCCCCTAGGGGGATTTGCGCCCCCCCCTCACACATAAACCTTAGAAATGTCATTTAAATGACTTGTGGGCCCCTCCCATGAGTAGTGCGCCCTTCCTAGCCCACCACCTCATCCTTTCTTGGTCCCACACATTCCAACTCACATGCCACATCACCAATCCTCACCCAAACCCTAAGTGGTGTGCCCCTATCCTTGAGATGCTCTCTTTGGCATGGTATTTGACACTTGGATCTCATCCAAGAGGGGTGATTTTGCCTCTCCAAGCATAAATAGAGCCTCTCCTCACTCATTTATTCACCCATCTTTGAGCTATTGTTACTCTACTGAAATTTTGCCCCATCTCTCTTGCTCTTTACCTCTTGCTTGCATCCCATTTTTCTCTTGAGAGTCTTGGAGAAACTTGTTGCTGCAACACTCTCCTATTTGGATTAATAAAGATTTAGAGGATTTGGAATCACCCAGAGTATTCTGGTTGCATTCTTACTTATGAGGTGATATTGTGGTGTTTGAGTTTATTGTGTAGTGTTGAGTAGATCTTTAGTAAAGTAGTTTACTTGAGTAGATTAGCAAAGAGTATTCTTGTTGGTTTATATATGTTGGATAGATGATTGTTTGAAGTATTACACATTGTTAGTTTATCCATACACATTAACTACTTCCATGCTTCACGATTTGTCTTGAGTTTTGCATGTTTACCTCAAGGGATTGTTGGGAAAGCCTCAAGAAGGAGTCTTCCCTCAAAGCCCTCTCAAACTCCTAGCTTTACTTAGTCTTATTTTCTTCTCACATTCCATTTATATTTCAGTTTGATAGCCATCTTGGATAGGTCATATAATTACAATTTCATTTGGAGATTTTTATGTGAAAAATTTTTGCGTAAAAACCAAAAACAATTCTTAACATTTTTGTGTTGTGCAGCATTTCCAGCAAGCATTTGCTTGCTGGTTTTTGCAAATTCTTACCAAGAACAAGGGGATATTCTGCCCAAATTCACTCTCACAACACCCCCAAAGAGCTTCCACTAGTTGGGTAACGAATCTTTTCTTCTATCTATTCATTTCTAGCATTGTAGCAAGCCCTGGGGAAGTTCCCTTGAGGCTTGTATTCTCTTGTTGTATTTCAACCATTGTATTTTAATTTTGCAAGTTAGTTTATTGCCTACAAATTGGGAGAGTGATTGGCTCAGCCAACCCCCCCAAATCGTTGGGCTAGGACATAGATTCATTTCAACATTCTTTATTTCTTGCCCCACTTGTCATTAGGACAAGGTTGACTGGCTAGTTTGTTCTCATAATAATTGTTTAGTTTTTCTTTTCAACCCTCTTTGGCACAACATTGGTAGGCTTACCTCCACCTTGTGCCATTGTGAGTGGTTTGCAATACATTTCAAGTTTTGATTAATTAAGTTGCCTACACCTTGGGAGAGATATCCCCATATCGTATGGCTAGGATGATAGTATGTTGATGGTTTCTATTGCTTACATGTTTAAAATTTTATAGAGATAGACATCACACATATGCTCATCTTAGTTTAAACCTTTGAGGCATAGTTTCACTTACATGTTTTGAGTTTCACTACAATCTAGATAATAGTACATCTAAATGCAATATATCTATGACTAAGTAGTGATGTCTTAGATCAATCTATTTTTGGGCAAACATATCTGTCAAGCTTTCATTTTTTATTTATGTTTGCAAAGGTACTCATGGACATGTGAATGGTGTAGGACTTAGTCTTCCTTTCAACAAGTTTTTCAATCTTTAGCATGTGATCTTAAATGGGATAACACACATAGCTAAGTGATTAAATCAGAAGCATTTTTCATTTTCATTGGACACGTTGTTCTTGTCTTTCATTTACATCTCTCTCTTTCAAGCATACATACATGGATGGTGAATGAAATGGTTAAGTGAATGATCTTTACTTTCAACTTTCATTTTATGCATTAGATGTGGTACTAAGCTTCAAATTCATAATCTGTAACACCTTTTCAGAGGACATTTAAGTTTCGGTTTTGGGCATAATTCACAATTTTTGGGCATCTAAAACTCATCTAAAACACTCAGAACACACCTTAAGACTTAGTCCTAAGTCATAACAATATATTAGACCAACTAGGACACCTAATTCCACCATCTTCACCATCTAAAACAGTAATTGAGGAGGGTAGTAGAAGGTGTAGGCCGTGGACGGTCTCACGGCACACAGGATGCATCCTTTCCATGAAAATTCAATTCTTAGGGCTGAATGTGATATCTAGGGTGGGCCTCGTTGCCTTACTATCTTGAGCATCCAGCAGCCATTTGGCAATAGGAGGAGGAGGTTTAAGTTTTTACACTTAGTTAGGAGGGTAATTAAAATCTATAAAATCTTTAAGCAACTCTTAACCACTTAGTCTTCTAGGCATTCTTCTTTTGGGATATATCTTATGGTTGTTTAGAGCACTAGATTGCAAGCACATACATCTTTTATCTTTCATGCAATTCTATGGTTTAATTACATAAGTGTTAAGTCTTTCAAATTATGTTGAGCATTTGTCTTTCAAATATTTCATATCTTTGGTAAATGCTCTTTATGGTGTGATCCCTCAAGAGATAGTGCATCTCACTTGGAGGCATCTTATTGTTGGATCTTGAGTGCTTTAGTGGTTGCCATTGAAAAACAGTCCAATTCTTATTGGGGCATGCTTGGCCTTATGTGAATGATCTTAACATTTTGAATATCTTTTAATTCTCACATTTTAAAGCACTTGTTGATCTTGCTCACTGGTATCTTGTGTATCTTGTTCATCTTGTTCATAATTGTTGTAATATCTTATATTCATTGTTGTAAGTACTTGTATCTTTGTTTTGAAATAGTGTAATTTTGTAATACTTGTAATCTTTTGTAATTAAACTTCCTTAAACTTGGTTTACCCCTTGCCCAACCTTTAGGCACTAGTCTTACTTGACTTAGGGAAAAGGTATGTCTGACATAAGTAATCTTGCACTTTGCATTTGCTACCTTAGCATCATAGGTTAGTTTTCCCCTAAACCTTTAACAAATTAAAACTAACTCCTAGAACTTCAAGTTAAATCATATCTAGTAACTAGGGTCTACCCCCCTTGGCTTCCCTAGGAGTAAGCCAAGAAGGAAGAGGTTCCAGTCAGGGTGATAGTGTGGACTGTGAACCTAGGCATTGTGCCTCCAAGGACACACTAAGTGAGTTGGACTTTGCTCACGTTTGCAAGTGTGTATTAAGATGTCAACAGGGTGAAACAAGCATGATTGTGAAGTCATTGAAGTTCACCTTGTGACTACACGATTCTCCATTTTTGGTAAGAGATGCATTTTGTTGTTAGATTTGATCTCTTATGTTGAATAGTTTTTGAAATAAAAAAATGGCTCCATGGGAATTCTATGAGAAATTTAACACTATTGATGTTGAGGAATTCTTCGGTACCCAGATCACTATCTGTAGAGTGGGTAGAAGATCTTCCGAAATTTGATGGTGATCCTCCTTTGGCCATCTCCCATTTTGTAAATTTCTTGAAATACACTTCAAAAATCAATGTTATGCAGGAAGATGTGTTGATCAGAGTATTTGTATACTCTCTGGCAGAAAAAACAGCAGGCTTGGGTTAGATCTTGTAGTAGTCCAAGAGGTGTATCTTCTATTGTAGATTTCATTGAAATTTCTCTCAAGCGTTGGGGCCCTAGGTTTCAAAGATATGAAGACACATTACAAGTACTTGTGGCAGCCCTACAAGAACAAGGAGTTCCACCTTATCCTCTTGAAGATGATGAAGCATATGTTGAAGAAGACAACCCAGATTTAGATGTCGAGCAGTTCTTGGCCTTAGACTCCAACATCAACAATGATGAAGAAATCCCTATTGCTGCCAAAAAGGATGTTGGTAATGAAGCATGTGATTCAGTTTCCAGAGACAAACCGTATGTAAAAAATAAGCATGATAGAGCCTTGAACATTGGTGATTTGTAAAATAGCACATTGCATTCTCATAATAACTGTAACCAGGATGGAGATGAGTAGAGGTTTGTGTCTGTGGAAGAAATATCGTATAAAAGGCAAACTGAGAAACTTCTCCCTTTAGCTGCCAGCAGTCATGTTGAAGACTTTTCATTTGTTGATGTTAGAGACATGAGAAACTTGATCCAAGAGATGATAAAAAAATTGAAGGCCTTCCAATTGTGGCTACAAATATCAGTGTCATCCTAGGCACAAAGATGGGCATAGATCCTGTTGTCATTTCCAGCTCCGTAGCAGACCCAAGTGCCATAAAAAATCACGTACATGATGGCCCATATTTTTCTCAACCAATGGAAAATAGTTGGCAAGGAGAATATGACAAAAATCTTATGCTCGTTGATGATATAAGTTTAGTTGCATTACATCGTCTTCCTTCTTCATTTGAGCTTGAATATAAAGGGAAAAATTTCCTCAAAATTGACATCGTTGAGGAAGAGGTCTGTGAACTAAAATACGAAGAAAAGCCAAATCTTCAGCAATCCTACAATTTCAGTTTTGACAGGGATAGGTCTTTAGGGTTAGGCTTTGATTCTTTTATGATCAGTTCTGGTGATGATTGTGATGGATATGAGGACAACTTTGTTCTCATGAAACAAAATGAACATAGTAGGATCCTATACGCTATTCCCGGCAATGAAAACTACACCAAGATAGTCATTAAAGAGGTGGTGACGTGGAGATCATTTGAGGTTCAAGAGATGACTTTTTGTATCTCTAATTTTATAATTGGCTGAGCCATTTAAACCACCAATCTGCTACCTAATCCGAAGCAAAGCAAGAGTGAAACATCCATTGTGCATTTTGGCGTTGCCAAGTCTATGATAAAGAAGATGAAGGTGAGATATTTGATCTTGACATAGAAAATGGAAGCCAAAGGGTTTTGCAATCTTAACATCGCAAATGGAAACACTCCCTCAAAATCTTCTGAGATTGAAATTGTTGATGAGATGGAAGTTGGACAGCAAGAGGAGGTAAATGAAGCATGTGAAGCCCTTGGATTTTGGCCTAAACACAACAGTCACAGGTCTATTGTGTGAAGTTTCTCCATCTTGGATGGTGATGATGACAGAAATAAAGGCAAACAGATGGTTGATTGGATGGTGTATGTGTCTCTTAAACCTCATAAAATGGAAGAGAAGGATCACCTCCTCTATACCACTAATGTCAGTGTGGAACGCAAGGTTTCAAATCATGTAGATGCATATTTATGCATGGATCTCTAGCAGAGCGCAAACCCTTGGCCCAATTTAAATCCCATGGATCATCAACATTGCACATTAAACCTCAATGGACCACTTCTTTCTCAATTTCCTTTTGATTATGATGGGGAAGAAC
The DNA here is from genome assembly GCA_900067695.1 of Picea abies. Lineage (NCBI taxonomy): Eukaryota > Viridiplantae > Streptophyta > Pinopsida > Pinales > Pinaceae > Picea > Picea abies. Next base: position 5,544 of record CBVK0100228285.1, read on the forward strand.
ATAGGATTGTTATTATAATAGATTTAGTCAATGATCGTGTGCTATGATGATTTCTTTGAAGACATAAAATTTCATCGTTGTAGTATGGCCAATGGATATCTATGCACACCAAGTCAACACGATTCTGGCCACATAAAGATGGTCTCAGAAGGTGCCAGTAATGTTCACTACGATTGCAATGGAGAAGATGATGAACTTGTTTCGTATACTGAGAAGGTGATAGATGGGAAAGCAGATGATGATTCCCAATATGAAAATGGAGAATAGAGAGACCAAAATTTTTGCGATTGGGATGGAAGCATAGCAGAAGAACCATAAGCTGAACATGTCCATTATGGTCACTCAGATTGTAGGGATACAAATGAACTCGGTGTTGTAGATGAGAGGGTTTCTACATCACTTAAAATGATGAGTAATTGCAAAAGGCTAGATCCTATAGATACTTTCTAGTGGGCAGATAGATTACAGTATACATTTTCACATGTAGGGCAGATGATTGGTATGTCTCCCTACAAGTATTTGCAAATGCAACAAATAAGAATGTGTAAAGATATGAATCACTTGATTTGTTATAGCTTTAACACTGATCTTGTTGGGAAAGGACCTGGATGTGGATTTTGGGCTCCAAAATGGAGAATAAGTTTTTTTTTCCTGTGTGATATAGTACCACTGCAAGAAAGGTGGCATGGAAACTTGCTTGAACGACAGTCTAAAGGTCGCCATTCAAAGGGAGTGAAGAAAATCATGATCAACCAAAGGGTTAAAAGTCATTTTTACTTGGAACTTAGAGTAGTTGTCATGCACGATTTTCTTGATGTAATACCAAAGGCATCTCTCACACCATTTTGCAGCATTTGAGTGAAGCTTGGCAGTATTGGAAGGCAAACATCTCCTAGAGCTGTCATATAGTTTTTAAATCTTAATAGGTTTTCGTTGTTATATGTTTTTTAAATCTTTGCTTCTATATAATAAATTAACTACTTTAATGGTGTTTTCTAATACTCATTAATAAGGTTAATTAAATCTTCAGTGCAATATATAACATTAACTACTTTAATGGTGTTTTCTAATATTCATTAATAATCTTACTTACTTTAAATGATTTTTTATATTCATTAATAAGTTTTATCAACTATTTTGTTTAGTTGGAATACCATTGGATGCATGGAATTTCATCCCATTGATGATTACTTAGCTAAGCACAAGTAACTATGATAAGGGGAATGTGCTACAAACTTCAATAAACAAGGACAAAGCATGATTCGAAATATCCATGTTTGTATGAGGTTGCTTTGTGAATAGTTTGGAGATTTTCCAGAGGATGTGATACATGAGATTCCACTGAATCAATTCTACCTAAACTATGATTTTAAACACTAGTTGTCTTACCTAAGATGTTAAAATGGAAAAGTTAGAAATCATTTAGGGATAGTGTTGTTTTCAACCATAGTGATTGCTAAGTACTCAACCTCCTAGTCTTATTCACCAAAACACAACATTATAAACCAACAAAATCTTTCAAGACAAAAGGATGTGAGTTGTTTGGATAACAAAATATGGAGGAGAGATGGACATGAAGAAGAGTTAGTTGCCAATGATAAATAGACTATTGATTGAATCAACTATCACATAGCCAATCGATATGGATAAAGAAAGAGGGAATCAACAAAAGCAATTGGTTAAACAAGGACTTGATCAAGGTCTACCAGTGCCAAGTGAGGATGTGATTCTTCGTCGTGTAAAATCAAAAGTTGACCAGTGGACTAATGTTTCTCATTATAATCGTAAACATCTTTGATGGTGCAACTGTGGACAAGACAATCTATTGAAAAAATCTAGGAAGGCTCACACATCTTTGGCTAAAAACAAAGCAAGAATGGCAACATGATTACTTGAAAAATGGTCCTTATGTAACACCTGAGGAAGTTGTGGCCATTTATACCACTACAGTGCATTGGCTGGAATCAAGAAAATTTATTCCCATTCCTTTTCCACCACCATCATATAAGCATGACACCAAGCTCCTAATATTAGTGCTTGAAAGATTGAAAGAGTCTTACAGTGTTGCAATCTGATTAAATCGACAACAAAGGGAAAAGTTTGTCCTGATCAAGCAGACATATGGAAATCCACATGAGGTGTTATTGTGTATCAAACATCATCTTCTTAGACATCGTTCCTTCAAAGAAGTGGGCATTGAGTTTATAGACTTGTATAGCTATCTGCCCCCCCTGTATGAAATTGAACCACCAAATTTATCTCTATCTTCCATGGTTATTGCAGCTTTAGAAGGCAGAGGTGATAAAGGTTTGAGTTTTGTATTGAACATTTTAGAGGTAAACACAAGCCCTAGCCTAAGGAATGATTGCAATAAAATCATAGTGATGAGTAAACCACCCTCCCATAAATCTTTGGGGAAGCCTGCATAAAAGGTCATGAAATTTTCAGATACCTTCACACTGTATCATCATAGAGTTCTGTTTAAGGATTACAATAGTGGTATTTCGTTCCCAAAAAGTTTGCAAGTGGAAAAATCCTAGCCCAAAATGACAATGGATGAAAACCAACATTTTGTGATCATTAGGACATCGAAGCACACACAATTAGGCCTGGTCAAATTTTGTATTTTTGATAAGCTGATCCTTTATATGGCAAGAACTATGAGGACAGTCCTTACAAGATTTGAGGGCAAATATTGTGGGAACATGTAACACCCTATTTCCCCCAATTTGTAATTAATCATAAAATAGGAATTTCCATGCTAATGCATGAGGAAAATGTAAATGAATTATTGCTTGAGTTGCCAATAACTGACTGTGGGGGTGAAGCCTTGAAATTACTGGCCATGATATCGCTAGAGGAATAATGTGAAAACTATAAGAGAGGGTTCATTATGACAAATAACCCCAAATTTTTGTTGATGAGGATGACAACCTCCTTCGAATCCCAATGAGAGAAATCAGTTAATGAATAAATGACTGGTGGTTGAATTATCAACCACCCCCATGAATGGAAACATGGGCTATCAGCTTGAAGTACCACATGGACCTATAGACCTGAGCTTCCTTCTAACAGAAGGAACATGATAGGTCAGCAAACCTTCCAAGGTAAGAGGGATACACACGAGAGAGGAGACACTGGACAAAAAGAGAGCATAAGCTCGCAAGGGAGATGCGCAGAGCTCTCCAATGAGTCACGAACTGAAGGCTACGAGCTTGATGCCGAGGAGCATCTGAGAAACCTTGTCGAGGCCATAACCGAGAGAGAGAAAGCTCTGGGTTATAGAGAATGGGACCAAATTCAAAGCGGAAATGGAGGAAGAACCCTCGAGAAGTGTGAGAATTCCCTGGTGATATCATGGCTTGGCACGGGGGTGGTCATAGTGCTAAGAATGAATGCCTCTATGCCTATGGTTGGGTGGAAGGACGAACACCCACAGTTAGTTGGTTGGCGGAAACTTGTAATAGATAAGCAATCTCCTACCATGTGTAATTTATCTGTAACTGTGTATGAATTGGCTATACTGTGTATGTTGTAGGAATTGTGCATGACTTCTTAATGGATATATTGTATTCCTTTTATCACTGCTTGGTTATATAATTAGGCTAGTAAGAAATCATATGGTTAGGATATGTTTTATACTCGTAAATACTTGTGTCCTGTGGTGGCATAAGCCCGAGTCATGAATTGTGTGTACGTCGACCGTGAACACAGTTTCATGTACGCATGTAAACCTTCCTAATCATTTTGAGTCCCTTGGACGATGAAGCCTATTAATCCCAGAAGAAGAGCGCAAGGCTCTTAAGTCCTTCATAGTCAACGAAGCTCAAAAGGAATAACACTTGCAGAGTGTTCCTTAAACCAAGGTGGATTGCAGAGGAAGGGACAAAGGTTCGAAACCTTAGGAGACCAAAATTATTCAAGGACTGGAAGCAGTGAAGGCTCCAGAGGAAAAACGGTTGATATTGGAGGAACGCAGAGACGAGGACGAACAACCATCAGATCTACAAAAGTAGCGATAACCTTAACGCTTCATGCCCAAAGGAGGATTTCATTGTTCTGGGAAACAAAGGTAGAGATCCCTTCAAATGCGTGATACACAAAATCCCGATAGGAAGTTAGACCGTCAGATATCAAGTTGGACATGTGTCGACCAATGGAAGAAACAAAGGAGGGATGTGTGGCAGTCGGGCAACATTTCGCTGACTCACGATTGGGAGTGGTCAAAGGGTAATACTGCACCAACTCACGATAAGCAAAATAACAACATGATCGTGGCTGTTGACCCAGGAGTGGTCTAGACCATCGATCGTCTAGAGGGAGATTTCGGTGTTTCAGGAGTCAGGGGTTCGAAGGAAAGAACCTTACAATGTGCAAGTCATGAAATCCAAAACTCTTCGAAGAGGAAATCAAGCCGTCCATTATAGAGGACGCATGGCGAGAGCTCAACATTTCGTGACTCGTAGAGCAAGAAGGTCAAAGAACATACTGTTCAAACTTGCGATGTGCAAAGTCATGATTTGATCGTAGCTGTCCATCAAGGAGGGCACATCTGTTAGGTGGGGACCATGTGGTTGACAGGTGGTGGACACATGTCGCTTGGGAAAGAGTCAATCCATTGTCGACTTATCATGTTTCGAGGTTTCAAAGGGTGAAGAAGTTGCACCTTGATCGCTAAGGTCACGAAATGCTGATATCTGAGGGCTCGTGCGACGGGCGGTAGTGACACAGCTCATAAGCAGAGTACAACGGAGGAGACAAGTGATGTGTACACGTCACTTTGGCAAAGTCCACGTAACGTTGACTTTTCGCATCTCAGGGATTCGCAAAGGAGGAGCACGAGGGTTCAACACTCCAACTCGTGAAGTCGGGAGTTGCGAGTAGTGCTAGTGTTTATCCTAGCCTACGATTATATGTAGCAGGTCCTAGTGAGGAGGGAGCCATACCCGTATCGCATCTCGAGTATCGGTGTTTGGAGAAAGAGGACTCGAGAGCCTTGACTCTCCAACTCGTGAGTTGAGAAAGGCGCTTGCGCTAAGGCCAGGTTGTGGTCACTTGGAGGAGGATAAGGGAAGGGATGGTTTGCACTAGGCCCCATAGAAATTCAGAGATTCTGTCCCTCGAAGAAAAGACAAAAAAAAAAAAATCAGTTGTCGTAGTTGGTGTGTGACAAATTGGTATCAGAGCATGGTTACAACACTTGGCCTTCTTGGGCTCATGTACGAGTTGCGTAAAGAGATATAGTTATCTGCATTTACTCCTTGAGGAGAAGGACTACAGATTGAATTTGTTTTTTTGGGAATTCTTGTTGAGTTTCAACAAAAGAATTTCTTTAACCCCTTTGTCAAAGTGACGACTACTCTTACCTAAGTAGGTATATGCTAATTAACATGGATAATAAGACTTAAATGTGGATAGTTGAAGGTGGCAGGGTTCTGTCAAGGGTAGCTGAAGCCCGAAAGCCGAAAAACTTGATGTTAGTGACGTCGCCTCTAAGCATGGGCAGTTGGAACATTAGGCACTGATGATGGCTAGTTATATAATGGTTAATACCTTTGTGAGCCTAAAGGAATCTAAGAGGATCAGGTAGGATCCTTGGTTGTATAAATACTACTTTATATTAAAATCGGAGTATATAACTCCTCATGACCAGAGAAAAGTGAGATGGGTAAGACCCTATGGACATTGAAGCAAGGAGGTTTTCTTGCTAAGATGTTGTTGCATGAAGAGGAAAGTGACCCTGGTTGGTTATAGCCATGAGAGAAGACAACACCAACATGAGGTATGACTATGAGATTAGTCCTGTAAGTGACTGAAGTCTCAAACTAAAGGACACTAATGATGAAATTAAACTATCAAGTGAATGCATTAGGTAAAAAGGTGCAATAGATGTACCTACTCATACATGAATGTGTATACGTGATCATAAGGGTGCTTGGAAGATCCTTGAAAAAAAGAAGGATATAGAAGTTGAATAAGTCCATGTGTGTGAATGACATGGAAGGGGTGCAAGCAATGAGCTTGCATGATAAATGTTTGGTTAGGTTTGTGTGTGTTATGCTTGAGTGCATGGATTTAATGCATTGTGAAGCTTCTTGATATAAATCCTGATTTAATCCCAGTTAGGTATGAATGATATTACATGTACAAGCACATGTATAATGTAAGAATATAGGTATACTAAAGACACGAGGTGACTGCCTAAATGAGGGAAATATAAAGCAATAATCGCTCTTGTCCAAATCAAACAAATACTATGTGTTGACTACCCATTTAGCACCGGTGGTCAACTCATGTGCCATGAAGAGATGCCCATCTTGTCGAAGACCTTTGGTTCTACAGGGCTGTGTTTGGCCCATCACTTATTTTTTTAATTGGAATTTCCGCACCCTTGCGTGGGTTAATAATGTAATAGGCCTGCATGAGTCATGTCTAGGTCAATTAACTTGGGATAGGTTCACTGGGAGAGTTCCTTTCACCGAGGGTTTTTTATCCTCAGGTCATCAATTGGTATTTTCAACCTGACTGATTTCCCTTGAGTTTTTCCCTCACACTTTACATATGTCTTCCAAAGTGGTGAACGACGTTCTAGTGGGCTTATGTTTTGGTAACTATATAGGGAATTCATTGTAAATGACCATGCAAGACATCATAGAAAGTTTCGCGGAATTTCTTCCAGTCTAGGTTAGATTTTTTTAATTAATTAATTTTTAATTAAGTTTCCCTAAGTTTGGAGGTTTAATTTTTTAATTAATTAATTGTTTTTGAGTAATAATTGTAAAAACTGGATCCTTGGACTTTTGATAGGGGTATTTGTGCTCAAAAGAAATATAATAGCACCTCCTACATCCATGGACCAAGTTTCAGCTTGGTCGGACAACTTTAGCCATGGGTTAGTCCACTTAGAGTGTCAGTCAGTCTAAAACAACAATTTTAATTGCTAAAGTCCAAACATGGCAAAATGTAAAATTGTAATAATGAGTTAGATGATGTGAAATGTTGAAATGATGGTTAGAGAGAGACCCCCTAAGCATAACCTTAGCCTCCCAACCCTTTTCAACCTTGTCTAACCCTTTTTCAAACCCCCACACTCAAAAGTTGCGCCCCCCTAGGGAGATTGACGTTTTTCACTTTTTAATTTAATTGTGACTTTGTTGTGGCCCCCTCTCCTAAGTTTTCACTTCATTTATCCTTCTTATCATCCCTAGAGGTGATCCCCCTTACTCCACCTTACCCATGCTTGCATTTGGGTTAGTTTTTGACCAAGGGGAGCGCTCTCCAAGAGAGTTATGCCCTCCTTTTCCTCTCTCCAATAAAAGTTACGTTTTTTACGTTTTTTTTTGTGAGATGACTCTTCACCTTACTTTGGCACGGATCCCATGCCTTTCCCTCATCCTTTGTGTGATCCCAACGCTTCACACCTCTTCCTAACCTCTCATCTCTTCTCCTCATCCCAAGAGGTGCACCCTCCAAGAGTGGTGCGCCCTCCCTCATCTAGAAACTCCAACAAATAATTATTAAAAAAATATTTGAACCTTTTCACCTTCCATGGCACAAATCCCACACCTCCTACATGCCATTAGATCTATCTAAATAATTTCTCTATTTTTCTACACCCTAGATCTATTGTGCAAGTCCTAGGAGGTGCGCCCTAGCCTAGAGATCTACTCTATTGCTTGGTGGTGGACACTTGGCTTAGATCCAGGACACTTGGCTTAGATCCAGGAGGGGTAGGTTTGCCTCTCCAAGTATAAATAGATCCCTTTTCTCTCTCCCAACCTACCATATCTTGAACTATTGTTATGCTACTTGATTTCTCTCTCTCTCTCTCTCTATTGTCATTTTCATACATTTTCATTTCATTCTAGCTCTTAGGTTTTGGAGTATTCCTCTCCAAGATCTACTTCTTTTGGTAATAAAATTCAAGAAGCTTTGGAGGACAACAAGAAGGGTAATGCGTATGCTTGCTCCTCTTATGCATATGGAGGTAACTTTGTTTGGTTCTCTTTCATTATTCATGCTATATTAGATCTTGGATAAAGTGTTATCTAGGTAGGTTAGATGGTGCGTATGCCCTTTTCTCCTATAAATCTTGATGCATAACTTAATTTGAAGTGTCATTTATGTTTATTGCATTAACATTTTTTCTAGTATATGCTTGATCTTGAAGGAAGATTGCAGGTTAGCTTTCAAGGTTTCATTGGGAAGACCTTCTATAAGGGAAGGGTCTCTTGAGGCTTCACATACTTCAGCCAACTTGATTATTGCCTTGCTCTATTATTTGCTATACATCCATCTCACTTTTTAGCTAGCATACATTGTTTTTGATAGGCCAATAATATCTCAAATATATATCTTGTCTGGTGGAAAGTCCTTGTCCCAAAAGGGCAAGGTTTTCCTTAACTTTGTTTGGTTGTATGTAGCCATCCTAGCAAGAAGACCTTGTTGTTTTAACAGGTACATCAGATCTGATAGGAGGCTATTGGCTGCCCCAAAAGGACACATACAACACTCAACAACCCCTTGGGGGAACTTGGTAGCTATTTCTTATCTCTGTATTCTTTTTCTAGCTTAAGTAGTTCATTTGTTCTTCTTGTTTGCTTGTTAGGTTGAGCTTGAGGTGTAAGAGGGGAAGTGGTACGACCTCCCCTCTTCTTCAAGCTTGTGGGTAGGCTAGGACGTGGGTAGATCTAGCTTGATTTCAGTTTTTGTTGAGTTTTTCTCCTAGCTTGGCCGTGAGGTTTAGAAGGTGTGGGCACCTTCTCAACCCCATGTGGGTAGTGATTGTTTGCTTGTAGATCTGGCTTGCTTTTAGTTTGCTGTTTTGGTTTATTATCTCTCTTGCTCATATCTCTTGCTAAGTTATCCTAATTAAGATCTAAGAGAAAACTCTAACAAACTAAGACAAGATAAATAACTAATAACCTACCTAGTTGGGTGAGAAACCCCCAAAGAGGTAAGGATAAGTGTTAATCTTTTTCTCTCTCATGTGATGTGATTGATCTAAGTGGATTTATGCTCTTGGTGTTTACGCTTTAGATCGGATCTCATATTTTAAGCCCATTGGGCAACACACTTGATAATTGCTTTGATCTTGTTTAGTATATTTTCATTCAAGCTCTTATTTTCTTTCAAGCACATATCTTAATCTCATGCTTAATATCTCTTGTGATGCTTAATCAATAAGTAGTTATTGTGTTCATTGCTTAATATCTCTTAATAGCCACGTCTTGGGCTTGAGTTTCTTGAATGGTTTAACTTGGCAAACACACTTAAATTTTCTTCTTCCATCTCTTAAGGCAAGCTGTTCTTGCCATTGGATCTATGGTATCTAATCAACTAATGTGATGTGCATGTGATATAAATCTATCTATCTCTTTCAGCCATTTATCTCATTTACTTCTTATGTGTTGATGTACTTTATGGTTAAAGCTTTAACAACACATTTTTGAGCATTTTCAGTTTCGGCCATCTCATTATTTTGCACTTTTTAAGTACTTTAAAACTCTCAAAACACTCTCGTAATCACCTAAAAGTCTACCTAATCATTATACATACTTAATAGACTATTTTAGGGTACCTTAGACCACCATCTCCACCATCTAAAACGGGTTTGAGGAAAACAACGGAGGGTAGTGGCAGGGGACTGTCCCGTGGCACTCCAGGTGGGTGTCCTCTCCGAGAAGTACTTTTACTGTCAGGGCTGACCGTGGACGCTAGGGTGGGCCTCGTTGCCTTACTATCTTGAGCACTCGACAGTTATTTGGCAACATGAGGAGGAGGCTTTGGTGAAAGCCAATAAAACTTAAAATCCTTAAGAAAAGCCTAACTATTAATCCCTTGACCACATCTAATAATACTTGGGGGGCTTAAATAGCAAGGAGTGTAGATTGTCTTTATTTCTTCATAATAAGTTGTGCTTGATTCTTCTAAATCTTGGTGATCTTGTTGATGAAGTAATATGTTGATGATCTAGTGTAAATGATGATGTGATTGTGCTTTAATCTTCTATATCCTGCACACATTGAATAAACACTTGGTTAGATTGTTGTTGTACTTTATCATTCTTTAAGTCGTAAATCTTGTAAGTAAATGTATATGATATTCTTTTATTGAGTTATTCTTTATTGTAATCTGTAACTTGTAAATCTTTTGTAATAAACCACCTTTTAACATAGTTAACCCCTTGCCCAATTTCTAGGCACTAGTCTTAGTTGACCTAGGGAAAGGACTTGCTTGTCATGCTAACCCTTGCATATTGCATGGTTATCTTAGCATCTTAGGATTAGAATCCCCTCTAACCTTAAGAAATTAAAATTAACTCCTAGAATCTAACTTAATTCATCTAGTAACTAAGGTCTACCCCCTTTAGCTTCCCTAGGAGTAAGCCTAGACGGAAGAGGTTCTAGTCAAAGTGACAGCGTGGGCTGTGAACCTAGGCATTGTTCCTCCAAGGACACACTAAGTGAGCCGAACTCAAGCTCACGTTTGCAAGTGTGTATAAGGACGGCAACAAAACCCATCCATCAACTCACACAATGCCACATCTTTAATATGTGTCAATGCATCAATGGATTTAATAAACATTGTACCCCTAGGACAATGTACCAAGAAATTAAGAAGGGTCCTACCCTTCCCATTTGTCCATCCATCGAACATCCCATGCATCCATTCGACTCCCATGACTTCTTTAGGTCCTCCAATCTAATATTGATGTCATTTTTTCCGCTTGCAAAATTAGCCCCTGCAACTCCTCGTAGGTAGGACACTTATACCTTGGGCCAACAATAGTTATAGCATCACACATTGGTTGGAAAAATGGATTAGTCTTTGTGATGTTCAATTGTATGTCACTCCAGAAAAGACACCTCCCCACAACCCTATATGCTTCTTGCTTTTGCTTTCTTGTAACCATTGATTGGATGGGAGGTTGTGCCCCATCTTTGGTTCTTGGAACAAAGAAAGGTGAGGTTCTCATGGAAGGTGAATCTATGGAGTCCCTCTCATTGCCCCGAGTCCCAAATCTGCCTATGGTTCTTGAGGATCTAGCCATTCCACCGGTGGCAAGTTCAACTTTCGTAGAGGTTGCCTCTTCCCTCTTTTTATCCTTTTCATAAATAGAATAATGGGCAATTCACATAATCTCTGGGTTTGATTTATTACAAATCCCAACATCATGCCCTAGGATTTTGGCCAAGTGGTACTTCAACCGGCTAACCCCTCCTATCATATGCTGGCCACACAATTTACAGGACAATCTTTGTCAATTTGTCCCATCTTCAGGTTTACCATACTACCAAATTGGGTCTAACGGCTTTGGCATGTTGGCAAGGCAATACTCAACTTCCAATTAAAACCTAGGGCCAAACAATTGAATAAAAGAAACATCAAACACCGTTGGAAAAAAATGGCTTGCTAGAAAAAAAAATAGACCTCTAGATTTTTCTATGAGCCATAAAAAATGATGCTAAGAGGCAATGTTTGATAATCAAACACTGTTGGGAAAAAGAGCTCGCTTGTTTAAAAAACACAGACGTCTAGATTGTTCTATGAGCCATGAAAAATGATAATAAGAGGCAAGCAATATGAACCTTGTAACCCTTCATAAATCTAGAAAAAAACTAGTTAAGAGGGTGGAATTTGAAGAAATCCTTGGGATTTGAGAATATCAAAACTGTCGACAAATAGGAATTGATCCCTGCTCAAATAAAAAGCACTTTGATGGTGATGAAAATAATGGTTTGGCCCTCTTAACACTGGTTGTTGGTGTTGGTAAGCCCCATCCCTCTCATTCCCCAACAGTTGCAAAGCCAAATAACCCCCCACAAAACCATAATCGCTAAGGAATAAAAAATTGCGACTTGGGGATTTTGTCTATCGTGGTGCGAAAAAATCATGATTTTTCTTGATGTTCAATAAAAATCGTAATGCTCGATTTTTTTGAAAACTCGTGATTTTTTTCTGGCGATTTTTCGTTTAGGGTTTCACTTCACGATTTTTCATGATGTTGCCGAAAACCGATGATTTTTCCAACTGTGGTGTCATCCAACCGTTTTCATGTAGGTCTTTCAAGATGTATTGGAGGGGAGTTTAGACCTAAAGGCTTCTATTCAAGAACCAAAATGTCAATTTACATGATCTCATTATGTCTTTGTATTATTGAAGATGCAGTTAGGTAAGGTATTTCAACTACCTATAAGAGACTATGATTAGCAGATATAGAGACTTTGGAGAAAGAAAGGGTAGTTCTACCCTTGGAGAAATGTTAATATGCTAGCAGCCCCTTTCTAAGTTTCCAACCTTCTTGTATCAATCATTTCCCAGTAAGAGATTAGTCATTCAATCAATATATGCCTCCGCATTTTACGATGGCTTGCCTAGTGGGTGAAAGCAGGGTGTTGTGTTTGTCCACAGGGTTCAAGTCTCTTCAATGATGTTTGTGCTTGTGCTTGTTGTGCCCCTGTACTTGTGATAGTAGTCGAGGCTCGGTGCAAACCCTGGCCGACGTTGGTGAAATAAATACCCCCCATTCGACTCCTTTGCCGAAGGACTCCAATTTGAATGCTGTAAACCGGCTCCAATAATTGTTAACTCTACCAATTAGGGAAGGGCAAACTTGCTACATCAGGATAATTGGAAACTAGTTTGGATTTTTTTTATGTCTCGATGTCTTGCTATGTGGTGTGCACATGCCTTTGCCATTGTTTTGTTGGTTTTAATAACCAACAACAAATATACACAACCATATATGAAGCGAGGGACATCAAGAGTTTACACTCAAGAAATCCCTAAAGGGGAAAATTCTATTTAATCAAACCATTCCCATGTGTATTTGTATTGTACAATTGGTCCCTTTATATAACAATACGTAACCATAACAACTATGTCATAATTGGATATTTAGTTCAACCATATGCATAACTATCTCCAACAGTATCTTTTTAAATCTTTCCATGAATCTCTCAACTGATCTTCATCCCTAACATCTCTCTTTTCTCTTGATCTTTGAATCTTACGTAGACTTCTATGCTTGGTCTACTTCATTACAAAGTCATCATATAATTTAGACATTATTCGTGATTCACAAGTAGGAACTGATCCTTCATACTCCCCCTTAACGAGTACTTGTGATCCAATCATTTTTCTTTCTCTTTTCAACTAGTCCCACTTTCATTTTCATGCTCTTTGTCTTCATCTTCTGCAATTGCCTTCTTTGGTCTTTTGTATTCATCTTCATTCTTCTTCAGTTTTCATCTTGTACCTGCAAAAATATAAACATTGTGCTTGTTGAAGTCCATATAAAAAAGTTACCATCCACTGGATACATGGGTCACCAGTCGCTGTATCTGTCGGTTCTCTAGGAAACTTTTTCTCGTACATGGTTTAACCATACTTTTGGTTTTTTTGGATTACCCTCAACCATTACATCCTCAAGAGGTTTTGACTTACCAAGAACCATCAAATGGTTTTGGCTGACCACAAACCATACACTACATCAAGTGATTTCTGGCTGATCAAGAACCTTCCTCTGTCATGACAAGTGGTTTCTGGTTTACCACAAACTATTCAACATTCAAATTATGGGGGTACACTAGCCTCATCCGGGCTCACAACAACATTTGACTCAAGTACATACAATTCCAAATTTTCAAATCAGGCTAATCTAGCCCTTGTACAAACATAGGACCAAGACCATTTTTTTCATCATCAAAAACATTATTTGATGACCATCAAACTTCTTAGGGATGTCGTTTTTCATGGATTCACTGCTTTTGCATCAACACACGGTACTATTTATTCTTACCTTGCTGCTTCATTCTTGCGTTTTCACTGTCTTTCTTTCTTCTTTTGCTTCTCCTTTGCTGCTTCATTCTTTTTGCTTTATTTACTTCAAACTTTCTTCACCATCCTTGTGTTTTTGCACCTGCTTCTATTCATGTCCAGGAGTCCATCTTCATTCTTGCATTTTCACTGTCTTTCTTCTTTCGCTTCTCCTTTGCTGCTTCATTCTTTTTGCTTTATTTACTTAAAACTTCCTTCTCCATCCTTGTCTTTTTGCACCTGCTTCTATTCATGTCCAGGAGTCCATCTTCTTCTTTCTTCTTCTTGCCTCTTCTCTTGTTCATGTTGCTTGTGCTTTCCTCTGTCATGAAGTCTGAATCTTCTTCTCTCTTCATCAGTCTTCTTCTCTCTTTTTTGTTGGGGTGATGTGTCCATCCAACAAGACACCTATGACACTAGATTGGCAAACTTAATTGACAAACCAATGTCATGATTTACATAACTTAACACTTGATTTTGACTTTGACATTGACTTGACTCGACTCACTACATCAATAAACTTGACTCCGACTTTCACTTGACTTGACTTAGCTCAGCTTAGCTTTACTTTGACTGATACTGTCAGCTTGACTTCAACTTTAACTTAAGTTTCCGAAATGAACTTTGACTCAACAAAAGCAAACATAGACCCATTTTACAATAATATCCGAAGACCTTTTTTTTAACGCTAAATTACATATCCAGATGATGTACAGTTTGTAAGTTCTGAAGAGACCATTTCAACGACCACTGCCCAAGACCTTCCTCCATCTGTTGTGACGCAAACGGCATGGGTAGCCGACAATGGCTCGCTAACATTCTATCTAAGAGCAACGGAAGGGACCAATTCATTACTGCTATTATATTTTGAGGAGATAGAGCCACTTAAGATGAGTGAAACAAGAGCTTTTTACATTTTCATAAATGGTCAATAGCGTTAAAAAACGTGATCCTTTTTCAGTATCTCATCTATGTGTTGAAATTTTGAAAACAAGCAAATGAAGTTACCCAAATTAAAACAACCTAGAAAAACTGTGAAGCTTTAGCGCAGTGTCTTGGGGGCTTGCTTAGTGTCGTTGTACAGAATGTGCAATTGACCATTTTATGTCAATCGGACAGTGTTCAGTTGAAAATTATCCATGCCAGGAGCTATCAGACATACATTCTTGGTGACAACATTCACGGAACGGCTTAGCTCGGGGACCTTTAGGTAGACGAAGACAGGCATGTTCTTGTCAGTTTAAAGATTTCGTCAACCAAAAAAATTAGCATGAATATTTTTGACATTTAACATGTCCTATAGAGATTCGGTTTCACAGCAAGTAATGCACACAGAATGCCAAGTTTAACTCATTGTATAGAGATTCAGTTTCACAGCAAGTAGTGCACATGGAATGCCAAGTCTTCAGCACCTGCTGTTGGCGACAACCGTGCAATAGTTTTCCCCAGTTTGGAGGCAGAAAGGCAAGAAAATAGGCTGAGAATAAAGAAAGAAATAGCTGAGGCAAGGTCTTTAGCAAACCGTTCAAAAATGTTTGAAAAGTAGGTGCTCGGCTCTTTGACTTGTAGCTGTTGTACTTTATCACCTACGTTTACCTCTTGAATGCTGCAAACCTTCTCTTTACAGCTTCCACAAAGAAAATCTCCCTTGGTAATCTTACATCACCTCTCCATCTTTGCTTTGCGCTCAAAAGAATGGAATGGCTTGCTTGGTGGCCCCCCCTTTTTCTTGCACACCAACACACACTTGGACAGCGACAACTCTATCACTCTCACAATGGCTTCTTGTATTCGCTGGCGGCTCTCTAATCAGCACATCCAATAGTAGATTATTACTCCACAACTTTTCACCTTCGCTCTGATACCAAATGTTGGTTTTAATAACCATTAGCAAATATACACAACCATATACGAAGCAAGGAACACTGGGAGTTTACACCCAAGAAATCCCTGAAGGGGAAAATTCTATTATAATTATACCATTCCTGTGTGTATTTGTATTGTACAATTGGTCCCTTTATATACCAATAGGTGATCATAACAGCTATGTCATAATTGAATCTTTCCGTGATTCTTTAAAATGATCTTCACCCCTGAGTTCTAACATCTCTCTTTTCTCCTGATCTTTGATTCTTACGCAGACTTCTATGCTTGGTCGACTTCATTACAAAGTCATCATATAATTTAGACATTATTCATGATTCATAAGTAGGAACCAATCCTTCATGTTTGGTGTCATTGCATGATCAAATCTGGGATAAATTCAAAATAGGGAAGAAAGTTGGTGCACACCTCTCCGCGGGTGGCCTTAAGTACCTGAGTAAAGGGGGTGATTTTTGAGTGCTGGAACTCACTTGATAGTTTTATCTGTTGCTCCTAAAAGTGAGGATTTCAGAATTGTAACTTCCACAAAAGTTTTATGAATTTTAGACATTGCTCAATCTTTGCCAAGGACCACACTTTAACTTAGTTATTTGGAGCAATTTGTGTGCATGGAATGTTTCAGTACAATATCGGGAATTAATTTCTAGACATTTGGGCAAATTTAGAGTACGATAAATTTTGTTTCAAGGCCTATTCTAGGATTTTTCTTACATGCTTAGGAGAATGAGTGTCCATCATACACAAGGAGGTTGCAATAACATATATTGGAAAAGATACAGGTGTGAATAGTAATGGTCATTTTAATGTAGTGTTTATGTCGTTTTGGTGGTAAAAGAAATCCCTTTGAGCAAGTCAGAATACAATTAGCTTTTAGGTGGTTGAGTAGTGCGAGAGTGGCTTTGTCACAGTAGTAGATAATTGGGATTGAGGGATGGATAGTCAATGGAATGAAAGGATTGCACCCTGTTAGAAATAGGGAAAATAACAGAAAATATACCTTTTTAAATTTTTAGTTGGCTAGATCAGCAAGAACACAGTAACTCTAAACAGATCTGTACTATAAAAACATTTCTGAGTATACACATCAATTAGATCTGAAACAAACAATGTTTCTGAGCATGCACAATAATTAGATCTGAACTAATAACAATGTTTCTGAGCATGCACAACAGTTAGATAATATTTCTAAGCATACACAACAATTAGATCTGAACTAATAACTTAGATCTGAAGTTCTGAACTAATAACAATATTTCTGAGTATGCTCAGTCAATAGATCTGAACTGTATAAAGCAATTTAACCATAGAAATATTTTTGAGCAGATACAATAATTAGATCTGAACTAATAACAATGTTTCTGAGCATGCACAACAGTAAGATAATATTTCTAAGCATGCACAACAATTAGATCTGAACTAATAACAATATTTCTGAGTATGCTCAGTCAATAGATCTGAACTGTATAAAGCAATTTAACCATAGAAATATTTCTGAGCAGATAGATCTGAACCATAAGACTATTTCTGAGTGTGCTAAGTCGATAGATCTGAACTGTATAAAACCATAGAACTATTTCTGAGCAATTAGATCTGAGTATAAGCAATAAAATAAAACTGAGAACAACACCTTATTTCTTGAAGACGTACCTCGGTGTAATGAAGAGAAGCTTGGCACACATGAGGAATGCTATGCCACTTGAAGTAATGCTCAGATAAGTCTAGGGCTCATGGATCAACTTCAATGGGTTAGATCTCTGTCAATGAGAAAGATGACTGATATGCCACCATAGAAAACTTCACACAAAAGCAAGCAAACTCCAACATAAAAGTTTGGAAGCAAACCCTTATTCCAGCCACATATGGTGAGGAAGTTCTAGATCTAGGGTATGACTGCCTAAGTTCCAGCTCTAGTTATCCAGCAAGAAGGCCGTGGCCTAGAAAGGGCTCCAGATCTGCTTAAAAGAGAGGGACAACAGCCTCTTAGGAGAGGGCTGGTAGCACTAGACTAGCAGGAGGAGAGGGCGGCAGCATAACCCTCAACACACACATCAAACCTCCACTCAGAAACTAATAGACCAGGCAATCAACAATAAAAGGAGGCCGCAGCTGACTGTCAAGAGGAAGGCCGCAACAACAGTCAAGAGGAGGTCGCAGCTACAGTCAAGGGGAGGTTGCAGCAACAGTAGTACCTCAGAGCAATCTGCCACACTTGAAGAAGGAAGTGAGTGAGTGTAAGGAAAAGTGAGGGGGGGAGGTTTCTATATATAGTTTTTAGGCTAGGGCTAGGTTATAAAAATATAATTAATAAAATGACATATTAAATTAATATAAATATTAATTTCATGTCACATTTAAATATTAATTTATATTTATATTTTAATTTTAAAAACTCTTAAAACAAAAATACAAGCCCCACTCAAACCCAAACTCATAAACAAAAGGGTGAAGAACAATCAAGGGGTTAGGAGAGGTAGATAGGTTTTCTTAGTGGCATCACATGTCCATATGATTCTCAAGGTGACCAATTAACTTTATCATCACTGCATAAGGGTTACATCCCTCAATGTGGTCATGTTCATCTTCATAATCTCTCTTAGGTCCTGTGGACCATCCTGAGAGAGAGAAAGAGGATCACACACCACCATATTTTGGTATTACACCAAGATCTACCTGATGGAAGACTAGGTTGCCCCAGAACAAATCTGGGGTCTTATCCACCAAGATACAAGACCAAGGATCAACCCATGCTTTAGACCATAGTTTTAAAAACCGGTCTAACCGGAACCGGAACCGGCCGGTTTGACCGGTTTGATGGTCGACCGGTTCGAACCGGTCAATAAACCGAACCGGTCGGCCGGTTTATGACCAAACCGACCGGTTTATGACCAAACCGGCCGGTTTATGAATAAACCGGCCGGTTTGGTCATAAACCGGCCGGTTTGGTCCCAGAAACCTAAAACCCTCTAAAACCCCCTAAAACCTAAAACCTAAGTAACAAGTTCGAGTTGTAAGGTGTTTTGGTGTGCAGCTGAGGGTAGTAATTAATGGTAATGTTAAATTCTTAAAGTAAAAGTGACATTCTCCGGATCAACCCATGCTTTAGACATGGGTACCCTAGAACATATCTAGGGGCCCTAGACATATCTAGAGACTTATACTGCTTGGTCCCAGACCAAGAACCCAGGAGTGTACTGGGGGCCCTAGTTCACAACTAGGGTCTTATGCCATCCTCTAGGGAGAATGGCTCTTGCAGCTGCATTAAATTCAACACTCCCTCTCAGCAACACCAAGCTTGTCACGAAAGTACACAAACTTTGTCAAGGATAGTGGCTTGGTCAAAATATCCGCCGTCGTAACATACTGAATACTGAGAATGTTTTTCTGCACCATGTCTCGGACATAGTGATATCTCATCTCAATGTGCTTCGACCTGTCGTGAAACACCGGATTCTCGGAGAGCTTTATACAGCTCTGGTTGTCACAGTGAATGACTGTGGGTTCTAGCTCTACACTGAACAAACATAGTGATATCTCATCTCAATGTGCTTCGACCTGTCATGAAACACCGGATTCTCGGAGAGCTTTATACAGCTCTGGTTGTCACAGTGGATGACTATGGGTTCTAGCTTTGCACTGAACAAGTCTGAAAGTAGCTTCCTGAGCCACATTGTTTCTCTGGTAGCAGCACTTGCAGCAATGTATTATGCTTCTGCAGTGCTCTGGGCTATGGAGCCCCGTTTCCTATTGGACTAGGAGATCATCGTTGAACCCAAACTGAAGCAATATCTGAAAGTGCTCTTTCGATCCACTATACTGCCCATCCAATCTGAATCTGTATATCCATGAAGCATTACACCTCCACTAGAAGTGTATCCGAGACCATAGGCTATAGTCCCCCGAACATATCTCAAAATATGTTTAACAACAACCATATGTATATGCTCTGGTTCACACATGAACTGGCTGAGAGCATTTACTGCAGAACAAATGTTCGGTCTAGTATGAACGAAGTACATCAATGACCCAAATGATCTGCCGATATAAGGTGGGGTCTTTTGGATCCGAACCTGTAACCTGATCTTGTATTTTCTTTAGGTTAGAGATCATTGGTGTAGTCATGGACTTACAATCCATCATGCCAAATCTGCGGAGCACATCAACTGCATATTTGCTCTGTGA
>CBVK0100228286.1:0-25426 GCA_900067695.1 Picea abies
CGCTCTTCCGATCTCACGTGATGCAAATTTTGGGGAAGCATATGAAGCAGCTGAGAATCCATTTCTTAAAGACTGGAGTCCTTGGATAGATTACATGATCCAGGAGGGATTGCTATTCCGAGACAATCAACTGTGCACTCTAGATTGCTCCATGAGGGAGAATTTGGTGAAGGAAAAGCACAGCGGTGGACTAGCAGGGAATTTTGGCCACGACAAAACATTTGCAAAGCTGAGCAAATTGTATTTTTGGCCAGGCATGCGAGCGGATGTCAAGCGATTTGTTGACAGATGCAGAATTTGTCAACATTCAAAGGGCCGAAAACAGAACGCGGGTTTTTATCAGCCATTGCCCATACCCGAGAGACCATGGGAGGCAATCAACATGGATTTTGTATTGGGTTTGCTGAGAATGCAGAGAGGGGTTGATTCCATCTTTGTAGTGGTAGACAGGTTTTCGAAGATGGCACATTTCATACCATGTCAGAAGACCAGCGATGCGATGCACATCGCAAATTTGTTTTTCAAAGAAATCGTCAGACTGCATGGATTACTGAGAAGCATAGTCTCGGACAAGGATACAAAGTTCATAGGTCATTTTTGGAGGACGCTATGGAAGAAGCTAGGAACAAATTTGGCATTTAGTTCAGCATACCATCCACAGATAGACGAACAGACCGAGGTGGTCAACAGAAGTCTTGGAGACTTGCTGAGAAGCTTGGTGACAGAGCACAATAGCAGCTGGGACAACGTGTTGCCACAGGCAGAATTTGCGTACAACGATTCGGTGAATCGGAGTACAGGCAAGAGTCCATTTCAGATTGTGTATGGGACACAACCGAGGGGAGTTTCTGAACTCAGGGTGTCAGAACAGGGTGCGACTAGCAGTGCTAGCGCTGAAGAGTTCGCTGAGGCGATGGAGGAACTTCACACGAAGGTGAAGCAGCGACTCAGAAGTCAAATCAGGAATATAAGCGCAGAGCCGATCAGCGGAAGAGACAACTTCAGTTTGAAGTTGGTGATTTGGTTCTCGCACATTTGAGGAAAGAAAGGTTCCCAAGGGGAACATATAACAAGCTCAAAATGAAGAAAATTGGACCGTGCAGAGTCCTAAAGAAATTCGGGGAGAATGCATATGAGCTTGAGTTGCCGGATGGCAACGGGATATCTTCGATATTCAATGTTTCAGATTTATACCCATACAAGGATGGAGAAGCAGAGGATGGAATTGAGGAACCAGTGGTCCAGTGGCAGAAGCAATTGCCAGTTGCACAGAAACCGCAGATGGAATGCATACTGGACAACCGAGTGGGTAGAAAGACCAGGCGGAAGCAGTATTTTGAGTACCTGGTGAAATGGAAGAACCAACCAGTAGAAGATTCCAGCTGGGAGACAGAAGCAGTAATACAGAAGCATGGACAGACTGTGCAGGAGCTCATGGATAGGAGCCCATGAAAATTTTCAAGCCGAGGAGTATGATGCAGCGAGCCAGCGCATGGAGCAGAAAAGCGAGCCAACGCATGGAACAGAAAAGACAGCTGGACAACGCCTTCACTAAATTTTGAAACACCTTGATATTTTTTGGGCCAAGCATTAATGATTTGATGTAATGAAGCGCACTTGTACATTGTAATGGACCTTGAGCAGATAAGCTCTCGTCCTTAGGTAGATGAGGCATTTAATAGATTTAATGTTGATAGATAGGAGTTTAATTGTAGATTTGATAGTTGTAGAATTCGAGAGGGAAAACGAAATATAGGCACCCTCCTTTGTACATTGTAACATTATCGGAATCAACATTAGCATTCAGGAGCAAGAAGAGAAGAGAGCAGAGTAGAGAACTGTGTGAAGAACCACCATGTACAGATATTGAATTAATAGAAAATCTTTGATTCAATTCCATGGCTGTGTTATTCTTTGTGTATTATTGATGGTTTGCTCATAGTTATTTGCTTCCTATTATGCATTTGTTTTTATATGCTGTGTATGTGATCTCATGGTTGATTTGAAATCTGGGAGAATGAGTGAATAAGTTTCAATTGTTTCTCTAAGTAAGCCAGGGAATTCCTACAAGGAGTGCAATTGAATTTGTCCGCAAGGAGTGCGTGACTGCAGGGTTTACTTAGAGATAGCTTTTGTTCTCATTCCTTTGAAAGTGCAGGATTGGCACTGGAGCCGTGCAAGGCGTGCACAGGCTAGAAGTAGAGTCAGAGTTGCAATTCTGAGCTGAGGGAGTGAAAGATTTCTGCTACAGGGGTGCGCAGAATCGAAGAGTTCCAATACTTAGTTGTATTTGGAGCTTTTCCGCAAGGAGTGCGTGCAACAAGTCTTCACAAAGTCTTGTGAAGCAAAGATAAGCTCAGGAGGGATAGTTCCATTGTGATACTATGGGAATAGACCCAGGGGAAGGTTTGAAGTGGAAGAAATCCTCAAGAAGGAGAATCAACAGCCAGGATTCGCAGGAGAGAATTGCGAATTCCCGTCGACCGTCAGATCTGGGAGAAGTGGCAAGGGGTTTAACCCTTAGGCACAGGAGGAACCCAGAGCCATCGCAGATCGGCATATCGTGAGTTGGAGCACCAATTTTCTGGAGTGAGAATAGCGAAATCGCGATTAGCGATACTCCGACAAGTTCTGAGCCGTCGATCACAGGAACACGTGTCAGAGAATCCCAATATCTCGAGGTTTGGGGAATCGGGGTTCTCGACGTCAAGGAACACTTTCATCGTGGATTTTTGATCCATGAAATCTCGACGATGACGTGGCAGTGTGGGACCGCGAGGTTTAGTGGAGTACAGGTGGCGCTGTATCGGGGTTGGGGGTTTGGAGTTTTGTGGCGCAAGTGAACCGCTATATCGCGGGTGCCAATTTCCCAATAGGGAAATCCCCGATGAGCGGAGGCATTGACCATTGACCCATCGGGGTTCGGGGTTTTGAGTTGCACGAGAACCGTGTTCACAGGATTCGCGAAATCGCAAATTCCGATTTCCCGATTTGGAAGGGAGATCAGTGTAGAGTTGTTGTGGGTGAAGAACTTCCGACGGAGAAGTTGAAGGGCACTTAGCTCTTCAGGCCAAAGTTGAAGGAGGTCCTGGTGAGCGCGGACGAGCTAGGGTGGACGTCTGCACCATAAGCCATGATGAAAATGCATAAGGATCAATGGTCCATACCATGTCGTCACATCCTTAATGAGATCTATAACTATCAACAATCTCAATCCTATTTAATTGTCGACACTCCTCAGGTGACATTTAACTTACCATACCCCTAATTTTGACAACGATGCCTTGGGAATCAATGGTCCAGAGCCACTAGCCCATAGATTTGATGGACATCACTTAAAACGAAGGTTCAAATAACCTCCTCACCCAATGGGACCCACATTAGTCCCATCGACCAATTTTATGGTAACACCTATTACCGCCTTTTACACATGTACTGTCGATTTGGTAAGCCATGTCATCATGACATCCTCATCCTCTTTCAGAGCCTAAGTGTGTTCTTCCAGAGATCGACAATTAAGGATATGTGTTATGAGGAAAATCACTCTATGGCATGGGGTAAACCACAACAAACGGAAATGACTGCAGAAATAAACTCTAATCTCAAGTATGCTATATAAACAAACATGTTAACAAGACAAGATAAAGAGCCCACCTCATCTAGACGTTCAATGAAGTCCACCTTTGAGCACTTGAATCAAATCTATATGCCTGCAACTTATCCTCAACAACCAACATACACAATCATATGGTGATAGTATATAAAGTTAGCACATACAATATCATAATCCATCAATATTCATAACAAATATTCCCATGGAATAACAATTCAGATATTTGCAAGACATTAATTGGACAAGAAAAGAGTATTTCTATTAAAATATGAACAATATAAGTATATGAATGAAATTTTTTTGTGTCGGCGCATCTCAGAACTAAGAAACTAAGTCCCTTCTAGCTGGGCCTCCACCACTTCAATCCTACACCAAAGGCAAGCTCATATAAGAGAGACAATGAGGTTATCCATCAAATAGTGAAGAGCTTGGGGGGTGAACAATGTGTTCAAACTTAAAAGGACAAAGGGATGCAAACTCAATATGAAGTGAATAATTCTCTAAATTAACTTTACTCTCAAAGTTGAATTCTTCTCCCCTCTTACACAACTTGGATATGGCCCATTTATAGCCTTCAAATGGAACTGAAGGGCTGAGTCGGAATGTTTCCAGTATATGGAAGGTCAAGGATAATGGATCTTGTGATGTGACATGGAAACCCGATGCCATTTTTTAATTTTTGGCATAAAACCTGATGTATGTGGGATGTAATGGTGCAACCTGCATGTACGCATGTTGTGTCGCTGTTAGGGTGCGTATATGTGGAAAACCACAATTTTTAGCTCTGGAAATTGCAAAAAGGGACTTCAAGTATGCATAGGGAAATGGAAAAGGCCTTCTGAGAAAGTTGCACGGGGTGAGGAAAATCTTGCTATAACAGATGCCCCCTAATGTGTGAGGTTAGAAGAGTATCTGCGATGGATGGAATACATTATAATTCCCAGAAGTGGAGTAATGGAGACCCAACTAGACGAACTAGTTGCTCATAAGAATATTACAATTCATAATGACTTTGTACAAATGGTTTCCAATTTGAATTACACTACAGATCCATGGGGAAATATACCAAATAGTTGTTCATGGCCATAAATAGGAAATACAAAAGTAGATACATGCCATAGGATGTCATAGTCACGAACAAGGCCCAGTGAAAACCAGTCTCAAAATCAATCTGAAGATATTTGTATACAATAAAGTACAATATGATCTCCCATGATCATTGAAGTCATATAGCTACTCGTCCAATGAATGATAGCAATAGCTCAGGGAAGCTGCGACTATGAACTGATTTTTTCAAGTCTTCTACACGATCCGCCAAAGGTGCAAGTATACATCATGTGAATAAAGGAGTTGAGGTCGAACACAATGAGACTTCGTTTGATTACTGATCATTAAGGTATACTGTTAACAAACATGAGACATCCTACTGATAATGAAAGTAGGCATCAAGGCACTGAGTACATTCTTACAAGTGTGAATAAAGGTGTTGAGGTTGAACACTTGAAGAATCCATCGATCAGGAGACATTGATGTATTCCCAACTTGCGATGGCGAGAGAACCTACCATTGATGACTGCAAGCCTCTAGGTACTCATAGGACTCTAGGCCTCGTTTCTAGAATAGATGAGTTGAATTCGATGGAAGGAGACCCGCTGAAAGGAGAGAATTAAGGCATCTCTCATCAATTGGCACGAGGTACAAAGCAGTAGCTTGATGATTTTGAGGAACACAGATGAAGAAAATGTTCATGAACCAATGAACCTATGCATCTTTCACATGCACTAGATGCAAGTAGTGCACGAAAAGAACCTCTGAATAGCATCCAATAATGAAAACTGTCGACAAAGGCAAGGAAACCACCAATAAGGCTAATGGAATCCAAGACATTGCACGAATCCCAATTTATGAATAGATTTATTTCTGTCGAACACAAGGGAAACCCCCGAGTCAGCAACCAATGAGGATATGTCGACTATTGGGTTCAAGGTTACCTACCCATAAGGAAAGTAGGACCAAGGTACATGGTAGGACTACAACTTCATGTAACTTTGAGACACACTGAGGGTATGGACGAAATGCAAAGTCAAGAGTTCTAAGAAATGGCCGACACAGGCTGATATACATCCTTTGAAAAAGATCATGAGACATATGGATGACTTTGGCAACATAGACTTAATGATGAAACTTTATTATGCAGGAGGCACTAATAAAACTCTCCATAAGGACTGGAAGAGTAACCAGTTGGGGGAGTAAACTCTAAGTAACGAGCTCAGCTTCCTAAGGTCATGCTAAACCCAAAATTTTGATGACAAGTGGACTCAAAAGTTTGTGCTATGTTCAAAGGTGACACAACTGCTACCAACATGAGATTTTATTCTTTTCCCGCCTGTCTTTTTTTGTTTTTGCATAGTCAAATGAATGTTATGATACAGAGGAGGAAACGAGTGTCACAAGTAAGCAACTATTTCCAACAATGGAACATAGCTATGCTCAATGCAAGGAGGCGCATGTAGGATATGGACACTCGGGGGAATGTTTCCTCTTGGGGTATAGGGTGTCAAGCTGTAAAGGATATAAACAAGGCTTTGCTTGGCTGATGATGCAAATTGTTGAGGTGATAGGCTTATAATGAAAAATCAAGAGCCAACAATAGGCTCAATACTTCAAGCAAAAGAATGATATGAAATTACCACTTAACTCTAAAGAATATCCTTTTTCATAAATTTTTTCCCCTAGGCCCGAAAAAGTATAAAATAATATCCACGAGAACTCTTCTAGCCACTAGTGACTAGAGTATTCATTTTTTGAAATTATTCTACTTGGTCCGAAAAAGGGTTAAACTTGCACCAAATAGACGTCCTTTCAAATCCAATTTATGAGTGTGAAAGAGACAAGTTCACTCGGCAATATTTTCACTTTTTGAGAGAGTCGGAAAAGAGCTTAAACAAGACTCGGTGGGATTCCCATAGGTAGAGGTCATCATGCTTATGAGTAAGAAATGAGGTTTGAATGCAAAGTCATATTACTTATAAGGGACTCCCAGTCCTACGGAAAAATCTTTGCATGGGCACTGATCCAGGTGAATCATCTCAAAATTTGATAGAGTTAAAGTATTCAAAATGAAAAGTAAAGCTTACAAAGTGGAAGAGATCATCAACATCTTTCTGGTGATGTTCGTTTCAGGAAAAACGGCCTCCAGATGACAAAGATATCAACAGTTAAAGTTTCATTGGAGATTGGTGGAAAATGGTTAAAAATGATGTAATTTGGGGCTATGGGAATTAAACCCAAAACCTTCTGAAAAGGCCACCATAACCCCATGGTTTTGAAAAAAAGGGGTGTTCAAGGGCCTAGACCTTGACCTTGCCAACACCGAGGCACCCCCTTGGTATTTAAATGTTATATAAAAAAAAAACCAACCATATGATAAAACCCAAAACACATATGTTATAACGCACCATATAATGGGTATTAAATCATGCCAACCATATTGTATTAAATCGCGCCAACCATATAGTATTAAAACCATATAAATCATATGTTAATCCACATATGATATACCACTGCATACAAACATATGTTAAAACAAATATATACCAAATCGCGCCAAGGAGGGGAATCCCACGGGTTTGACCTCGAGACTTCCGCCCTCTTAACCACTATAGCTACCAATGCGCCACTGCCATGGGACGTCGCAAGTAATGGCACGAAAACTTTAAAAGTTGTCGATATTTGGGGGATTTCGGAGGGTGTGTGGCCGATAGCTCGTGCCTCCCCAAAAACCATTGTTTTTTTTATTATTTAAATGAGGCATGGGCACGAATCCCGAGGAGGAGGAGTTTTGATGAGGCATAGACAGGCATGCAGATCGAGGTGATGCTGCACAGTGACCGAAGTGAATTTGTATGCAGACCGAAGTGGTATTTGCACGCAGTTTGAGGTGGTACAGAATTGACACCCATCCCGAGGCCATACAGAGTGTACAATCAAGGGCATATTTGGGAATTGTGCAAAGAAGGGCATTTAGAGTCCAGTTTTTGAAATATATCGAGTTTATACTCAAAAGTCTCGGTTTTTCGCAAGGATTCCAGATCCAGATTTAGTTTTTGCATTCAGGCATCCAGACAGAAAAGTGCTCATAGAACCTTCCACATACACAAAAAGGTATCCATGTTTATACTTAAAAGTCTCAGAATTTCATCTTGTAGCTGTTGTTGAATTCTGTTACTGTATATGACAGTCAGAAATCAGAAGTCACTTTGTAAGCATTTGAATACTGAATCTATCA
This sequence comes from Picea abies, assembly GCA_900067695.1. Classification (NCBI taxonomy): domain Eukaryota; kingdom Viridiplantae; phylum Streptophyta; class Pinopsida; order Pinales; family Pinaceae; genus Picea; species Picea abies. The sequence goes on from CBVK0100228286.1 coordinate 7,902, forward strand.
GCCTTCCCATTTGGAAAGTGGCCCGGAGATGTAGCCAGGAAGTCTGGTGAACTCCATTACCAATTCTTGTGCATAGATAGTTTGCTTACATATTTATATGCTCAAAGTGCTTGATGAATGTTCTTTAATTTTACATTTATAAAGGTGGTTAACAGTTAAAAATTCACATGCAAGTAATGGTTAAAGATCAAGTTAAATTTCAAATCAGGCACCGAATGGCACAAAGGTTCTAACTATGGCACCCATGTTTGGTAAGTCTCTACCATTCAATAATGACACTTCTATTAGCAATAAGAAGGTTTTGTGTCGCTAATAAATGGGTTTGTACCTAAGGCATATGGATCGCAGTCATAGGATAATGAAAAATGAAAGAATGGATGGATGACCTATCCTACATGTTGGTCAAATAAATGTACCTGCCAAAGTCACGAACGGGTGGAAAAATACTAGAACCACAATAATCCATGGAAAAAAAAACTCCTTCCACTGCACTATTAATCCATTTAGGTCAAAAATTAAGCAAAACTATGCAAAGTGGGTAATTTTTTTTTTCTATAAATAGTAAAAAATAACTAATTTACCATATCATTTGTATTTTTTACCCAAATTGTGCATTTTGGACCAAATTGTCCTCGATCTTCAACTATCGATTGTAGGAGATACAAGTCACGGAATTGACAACCATCTAGACCAAGTAAGTCTTCTTGTGCTTCTCTTCATTTATATTGGTTTAAAATTTTAATTTAGGCTTCAATTTTTGAGTATTTTAAGGTGTGAATTAGAAACTAGGGTATACACAGGCTGTAGATCATTGGGTCACATATACACAGCCCTATAGACAATTTTTATCAAAACAGACCACATATATGCAACCCTATATGTGACTATGTAAATTGCAGCTCACGTACAAGTCTGTGAGTTGAATGTTTTAAATTATATTGACTCAAAATTTGATTTTAAACTTGCAGGATGGTGCTAGAGTGGAGAGAAAGAGAGCATGAAGAGGTTGATGTTGTAGTAGAAAGATATCCAGGGGCCCAAATGGTATTAAGAAGATGTGGGCTATCTAAATTTTGGGCTCTCAAAGGAATGAGGGTTCAAGTGAGACTGCTCCAGATGCTAGTGAACTATTGGGATCCAGATACAGAGGCCTTCAACTTTGATGGGAAACCATTGAGGATTGAAGTTGATGACATATAATTTTTGACAGGATTATCACATCGGGGTGAGGTGGTGAACCTCAAAGCTCGAGGAGCTGGGAGTGGCATGAATATAGAGGACTACATAGCCACTCACTGCGTTGTAGAGACTGAGAAGGTAGGGAGCCAACTCTCGATCATAGCGATCAACAACCTGAGTCTCAAGATCATTGTCCTAGTGTTGGCACAGATCACAGGGTTGGCCTCATTGCATTAGGCATCAAGGCCACTTATGTTCTACTTGGTGGAGTGCTTAAGACCCACGGTTTACGATTGGTGCACCTCACTGTTGGCCAACATAAAGAGCCAGATGACAAACTAAAAACAAGGTAGAAAGAGGAACTTCGTGTTTGCGTCTATCTTATGTAGTTTTTTCTTCGAGCAAGTTCCAGGCTTGGGCCTTAGAGTCGAGATTGTTCCACATGGACCTCACGATCCAGCCATGGCATGGTAAACCAAGGTTATGAGGCGGTTGGGGGGTGGTAGGGTACCAACACCCTACAACGACGAGTTTTTATTTTGGTGGCATTGGTAGGCGATATCTCTGGATGACTACCCATATTTAGGGATTGAATTCAGAGGAGATGTGGACATGCCATTACCACTAGGTTCCTCCTACAGAGACATAGGTATGAAAAAGTTTTTTTAAATATTTCATTTTTTTTGTATTTTTGTAAAAGAAAACAAAAATATTTTTGGATGATGTCAAGTACTAATTTAAACATGTATTGATACATAGATGTGAATCCGTGTAGGCTAGATGGACTCCCATGTCATCGACGGAGGCATCGGGGGGATGATCTAGAGGGAGGAGATGCTGAGAGAGTGCTTCAAAATGTGTAGGGCAACCTGTCTCATTTAATGCAAAGGATTCCCATGGTTCAAGTAGAGGATCTGTCAGAGGCGATACAACGACATGTGGTAGGTGTGGCCCATTCTTGGGTGTGACTCTTCTGGCATCTCACAAACACCATACTATGTTATCATGATACACATCTGGCACCACAGGCGTAGATTTTGTGGTTATTGTATTGATCGGCTGTATATATATTTTGAGGGTGTGAGCCCCAATTTTGTACTATGACACCATATTTTTTGGAGAGATGACATATAAAAAAACATTGGTCTTCGGATTTACTTATATTACAATGTGTACATTGGTGAATGTGTTTTCTTTACTTTAGTTATGTGACAAATTCCAATCTAAAACATAATTAGCGTATGCATCAGATACATAATTAGAACTTCCAGGTATGTGATGATAAGTAATAAAATCAAAATGTCATTCCAAAAGTCGTACCCGTAGGAAACGTCGGAGTAGAGTAGGGTCTCGCACACGATAACTGTTGTTCAACTGACATACTACTAACTGGGAGTCCAGGCGAACTTCTAATGAACGAATACCATGTGAAACGGCATCGCATAAAATCTCTATAACGACGCTATATTCGGCCACATTATTCGTTGATGGCCCTAGCCAAACCCCACCTGAAGACACTAGTTGACCCTCGGGTGAGTAAACGACCCAAGCAGCGGAAGCCAAGTTCCGTGTATGACAACTGGCACCATCTTCAAATCCTAAGTAAATTGACAACTCTGTTGACATTTTCTAACCAAGGGAAAACTCGATAAGCAAGCTGATGACACAGAGGAAAAGATATATATAAACTAAAATACCTTAGTATACAAAGAGTTACGCCCAATCTTGGGTCTCAAGCGTAATATCTTTTCAAGTAGAGCCCATTTCTAGAATCAACCAGCATATTCCCTTCATAATCTTCAAATTCGTAGGCTCCTTTTTCTAAGACATGTCACATGATATAAGGACCGTACCACATGGGGTTGAACTTTCCTGCCCCCAGTGGTTCTTTGGCTTGGTCATACAAGAGGACCAAGTCACCCTCAGAATACTACCAAGGATAGACAGACTTATCATACTAGACCTTGACACATTGTTTATTTGCTTCGATAGCCATAGAGGCATCTCGATGCTGCTCATCTAGGCTCTCTAGGCGTTCTCCGAGCTCGGAAGTGTCAAGTAGGAGCTTAACTACTAGTCTAAGAGAAGGGATTTCGCATTCAATATGAAGGATTGACTCCACAACGTGTACTAACTAAAACATAATAAAACCAGTGGAAGTATTAACCGAGGTTCAGTATTCCCAAAGAGCAGGGTAAAGCATGAGATGCCAGACATATTTTCTCTAGCTGATAGTTTTCTGCAAAATGGTCTTAAGAGACTTGTTCATGGCCTCTACTTGTCTATTTTCCTAGGGGTAGTAAGGGGACGAATGACCATGTTTAAACCCCAGTTTTGATGCTAATTCTTTCATCATTTCGTTATGAAACTGACTGCCATGATCAGTGACAATCTCACTCGGGATTCCGAACCTGGCTATAATTTGATTGAAAACAAAAAATGCAGCAGTATTACCATCATATTTAATTGTAGGCATGGCCTCGTCCCACTTAGTAAAGTAGTCTACGACCACGATAATATGCTGATGCCCCCCAGCTGAAGTTGGGTTGCAATCCACAAAATCCACCCCCCACTTGGTGAAGGGACCGACGATAATGACCGGGTGAAGAGGGGTTGAATGCGAGCGCATCTTCCAAGTGAACACCTGGCAGGGGTGACACTTCTTGACCACTTCAACACAATCTTTAAAAACAGATGAGAAAAAATAATCGACTCGCAATATTTTCTGGGCTGTCGCAAGCCAGATAGATGACCACCACAAGCCCCACTATGATAGTCATTAAGAACAGAGTCAACCTCTTCACGAGTCAAGAAATGACGCAAGATATTATCTACGCCTTAGATATACAAAGTGTCACCGACAATAAGGTAGTTCTTAGCTTGATACCGTATACGTTGTTGATCATCTTTCGAAAGATGCTGAGGGAACTTCAAGGTTTGAAGATAGATCAAAATGTCTCCATACCAGGGGTCCGATGACGAGATAATAAAAATGTGTTCATCTGCAAATGAATCAACATGAATAATGTCCTCATCTAACCGAGGGGAGTTTGATATTAACTCGGCAAAAACTAGCGATTTCTTGGATTTCGCCAAAGAAAAATCGAGGTCAAACTCTTGCAAGATGAAAATCCATTTATTATATTTCCCCCCTATGATACGCCTAGTAAGGATGTATTGAAATGGGTTGACATCAACAACTATGGTAGTTTTGCAAAGCAATATATAGTGTCATAATCATTGAATTGCGTGAATGGAAGCCAAATCTAGTTTCTCAACATGAGAATACTTGAGTTCAAGGCTGACTAATTTTTGACTAAGATAGTAAACAACGTGCTCATGGAGCTCATCATCCTCCAGATCTAAAACCATACCAACCATCCCTTCATACACGACGATATAAAACAAGTAATCTCTATTGTAGTTCAAAGGCTTCAGTAGAGGCGTTGATACCAAGGCTTTATTAAGGGCATCGAAGGATTCATGGGCTCGCTCATCCCATATAAATGGTGTGTCCTTCTTTAAGAGACACATGAAACCCTTAGTAATATTGGCATAGTTTACTATAAACCAACATAGGAAGTTGGCTTTCCCCTGTAAACCTTGAAGCTGAAGAATGTTGCGCGGGGGAGGCAATCAAATTATTTCTTCAACCTTTAAAGGATCCACCATGACCCCTGAATCAGAAGCTAAGAATCCTAAAAGAAGACCCGACCTAACACAAAATATGCACTTGTGATGGTTTAAACAAATGTGATAATACCGACATCTCTCGAAAACTAGCGGAAGATGGGTAGAGTGATCCACTCTCTTGTGAGAGTGAGCAGCGATATCATCAAGGTAAGCTTCGACTATATCCTTGAGATCATGAAAAGTGAAGGTCATGGCTCATTGGAAGGTTGCTCTGGCATTTTTAAGGCCGAAAGGCATTTTCCGATATGCGAATGTACCCCAAGGACAAATAAATGTTGTCTTATGTTGATCCTCAGGATTAATCTGAATTTGGTTCTATCCTGAAAATCTGTCAATAAAATAAAAAAACTCACTTCCCGCACACTCATCGAGAATATGATCAATGAAGGGTGTCGGGAAGTTGTTTTTAGTACAATCCTTATTCAGGTCTCGAAAGTCCATGCACACACGAATGTTTCCTTGCTTCTTATTTACGGGAACAGTATTGGATACCCATTCAGTCAAGGGAACCAGGTAGATAAAACCAATATTCAATAGTTTCTCCACCTCTTCCTTAATAGTAGGGGCCTTCCTAGGATTAACATCTATAAGTCGTTTCCAAACAAGATTAGCATCCGGGTAGGTTTTAATCTCATGTTCGACAATTTGAGGGTTGATTCCTAGCATCTTTTTATATGGCCAAGTGAATACTGCACATAATTCTTTGAAGAGCTTGGTGTAGATCTGAATTTCTTCAAGCGAGCAATTCACACCGATATATACATTTTCAACTTTACCAGGAATACAAGAGATATCGATCATGATGATAGGAGAGATACTCACCATGTTTCCTTCGACATAAATGTCATGCGTATCTAGTGGAACTATGGCATGATTGACTATCTCACTCAAGGTGGATCTAAAATCATCTCATTCAATCCTAACAATCTCTGAGAGAAAGTTAGAGTGATGATGCATATCATCCCATGGCCTATTAGAACCATTCATGGCCTCTAAGATCAATTCATCTAAAGGTAAAGTTTCGTCGAGGAAATAATGTGAGAAAGACAATGAAGTGGCCCATACAGGTTGGAGAACAAGATCCTTCTTGTTCGTCTGTGAGGAGACAGGATTTGGGTCAGCATTAGAGTCAAGAACAACCTGATACGCTATCTCTGTCATTAACAGTGGAATTTCCTTTCCAATATGTGACTGACCTTCACAAGACATGGTCGAGGAAGGTAGGGTCCAAGGATTGTTAAAATACGAAGTGTGGAAAGGAACGAACCTCATAGATGAAGAAGACCTACTGGACATGGCATAGATATGATGAATTGGTGCCACAAAATCAAAGGTACCCATAAGGGAGGAATACATTCCAACACTAGTATCCTCAGTTGTCGATTGAGAATTGTTGATAATGGGGATCGACGGTCCAACTAATGCATTGGGGATAGCGTACACAAAGGACAATTGATCGATTGTCACGATTTTCCCATCGTGAGGAAAAAATAAAGTATGAAAAATAGACGATATGATGACAGTCATAGCATAAGTCAAGTTATGCCCTAGTAATAAGTTATAGTCAAGGGGCACATCAACCACCTCGACATCCACCTCCATTATCTTCCCACCTAACTGGACCCGAAAGGCAGGAAGAATATTGTGGGGACGGAAAGAACGACCATCAAATGCGGTCAACATGGTCATGGATTGAGAGAGGGTTGGAGAGCCAATGGATTTCCAATAGGTTAGGGACATCACACACGTTGCAGTGCCTTCATAAATAATAGTACATTTGATGGTATACTTTGATTAATCACATGGATTTGGAAGTCCATGTGGTAAGTGATGTGAGGCTTCACATCTGTGATGAAAAACTTGATAACCTTAGAGCCACAGGGGTCTAGAGCTCCTAACGTAGATAACATGACATTCCTCTATGAAGGACACATCTAGAGTACCTACAAAGATGACATTGTGCAAGGGGTTTGACCTAGATCCTCAACAATAGAGTAATTCTAGGAAGCTCTAGCATTTAGGTTGTGGGTAGAGAGTTTGAGTAATCCTTTCGGAATATGAGGTAGAGGCTCTGGTTTTTTGATCTGTAAAGGATTATCTAGAGGAAGGGGAGACTCTAGACCAGGAACAACCTGTGAAAGACTATAATCGAGAGATTGAGTGGCTACATTAATCTCTGACTTGACCATATTTATGCATAGATGGTCACCGTCTTGCACCGATGGGTTTTGACTTCCACTCGTCGCATTTTCGGAATTAGAGGAGCTTGAGGCCATGTGATGATTATTTGGAAAAGGATTAGTCAGCACAACAGGCGGTAGAGATAAAATCCTCGCAACTTCCTCGAGTTTGGGGCACAAGTGGGTAAGGTGATCATCAATACAAATCTTGCAAGGAAACTTCAACTTTCCCTTTTCTTTCTTGCCCTCACCAACATTATTGTTTGATTTCTCATTGTTAACATTGTCCTTGGGTTTATTATTATTATTCCTCCCACCCTTACGATTATTACCACACCCTTTCCTTTTATTCCCTCCTGGTTATTGGTTACCATTTAGGTTGGCCGACGACTACACAGAATTTACATCCGTCGACTGAGTGGGAGTGGAGGACACAAACAAAGCTTTCCCTCCTACAAACCAGTTTAGAGAAAACTCTTTTAACTGGATTTTCACCAAGTCTGTATATTTAACATTTGTGGAGCCTATAATTCCATCAGCATGAGTGTTATAGCCCTAAAATTCGCTACCTATGCATACATGGCATTGGCTTTTCTAGTTGCACAATTTGCCAAATTATTGCTAAGGATCTCTCTTTAAAAAACTATTTTTTGGAGCATGTATGCATCCTGCTGCACTACTGCCCACTTACATATGCTAGCTACACACTAGAAAACCCACGTACATACGCTAGCTGCATACTAAACAACCCGCATTTACCTCCAAAAGTTGCAAAAAATAAAAAGTTACAAGAAATTTGGTGAAGTTTACAGGCTATCAAGTTTTTCCCGACCAATTCACCCATGGTATCCCATCCCCAAATCGAATAACTATATGTTTTCCATATAAAAGGAGGTCTTGGGGTGCCATTCCACATTCAAGCATTAGAACAAAGAAACTCTGCCAAAATCCCTTCCCCATTTTGCTCAATCTTTGCAACCCGTTCTCAGATTTGGCCTCAACATTCCCCCTCCATCCCTCTTCCTATACAATCCCTTCCCTATTCCTCGAGGAGATTAGTTGATTGTGAGAGGTTTTATAGGAATGATGCACTTGGAGCAGCAATAAGAAGAGCCTGGACCAGGTTCGCAGAGCATCAACCAACAAGAAGGTTGTAACCATTTGTAATCTTCACATCTGAATAAAAGAGTTATGTTTATGTCCCAAATATTGTGTCTTTTGTGCTTAATTGATTAATGCATTTACATTCATATCTGAACCCTAACATTGATAAGTAGAGATAGACTATCTTGTAGCTTTGTTGTCTAAATTGTTTGCAGGTCATCTTTGGGAGGAGAACAACAACCCAAGAAGCTACAAAGGAGAAGGAGGGCATCACCAACCAAAAGGACCTAAGGTACACTCTCTTTTCCTTCTCTTGTCTTTTAAGTTCATATTGTTTGGGGTAGTTTAGAAGTAGAACCGTATTTTAAGGGAGATCGTTGCTATGCCTGTACTTTGACCCTGGTATAGTAATAGTGGGATCTTCCCCACTAGCAGATTTGGCGACTCCACTAGGGAGTCCCTCTAGGGTTTTAGAGGGAGGATTTTGGTTGTAATTGGTTTTTTCAATTCCTTTTGAGTTTTTATCAATTTTACTGAGTCTTTGTACGATCTCTGGTCACCTTCAAGGTGCCTACCAGCTCTCCCTGCCTAGTCATCCTACCAAGTATTTTTCTTTTTTGAAAAATCTCAGAGGTGTATGTGCTTTGCTTTGGCTCAACCCATGTACATACATAGTTTGCAGAGTAGACAACCCACATACATATGCAGGCTGCTGGTGGAACAACTCGCATCTCTATGTCTTGAAAGGGTTTTTAAAAAAGAGATTATTTTTCTCTTTCCTATCAGAATCCTTGGGCTTCCCAGGCCTTTCGTGAACTTTTACAGAGTCTCTGTTAGTTGTTGTAGGATTGGGTTAAAGATTCAGTTTCTGCTTGTTTCTTGTTTTTCTTTTGTTTCCCTATAAGTTTAGAGTGATCTGTCAAGTTTTAGATCCTTCTTTGGGTTCTTTTGAGTCCCTGCATTTACGTAGTTGGCCTAGGGTCTGAGTCAATCTTGGGTTCTTTTATCTTTTATTCTATTATATGCTTTGAAAATACAATAATCTTTATTTCTATTTTTTCCTTCTAGCATTTCAAAAAAAAAAATTCAAAAAGTATTTTTACATTCACTTTGGTAGAGTAGTGTAAGTTGTTTGTTTGCAAAAGAAAAGAGTTTCAGTTTCAAAGTTCTTTCTTGCTTTTCCGAAAGTGTAAGTAGTTTTACATCGTAAAACAAAAAATCTCTTTTAGGAAACTTTTAGTTATAATATCTTGAAACATTAATTTGAAAAGTTGGTTTTTACAAAGATTTTCCAAGATTTTGCTTTAAACTCGAAGTATTTAGTTTTCTTTCTCATATAAATGCTCTAAATTTTTCTTCGTTTTTCATCTCTTCCAAACACCACTAGTTGCACAATCACATCCTTTGTGTAAATCAAGACCATAAAATTAACTCTTAATTTAAAATCTACTAGACTTTCTGTTTGTAGGGTTCACCGACTAGTTTAGGCTTTTAGGGCCTTGAAATAGGTGTGAAGAGGAAACTCTTCAAGGCCATTTAAAACAAACATTGGAGTCTGAGATAGGGAGTGTTTAAAGTCCAACATCGTAAGAGTTAGTCAGGACCCCCCTCTAACACATAGGCTAAACATGAGGTCGTGTAAGGAAATGTAGATGAGATAACCCCTCCAAAGTCAAATCAAACGTAGTGGGGATTGTATATTGAGTGTCCTTCCTGGGAATCACACTGATCACATTTTCCTATGGAGCTTCATGGAACTCGAATACGTTTGAGATCCTTCGTTCTCTTCCAAACCAATTTCTTTCGACACCCTTGAAAGGCTTCAAACCTGTTATCCTACTCATTACAATCCGCCCGACTGTCGACTGTACCCGCCTGGTAACTTATTGCGAGCTGGCAACCTAGTTGCCAATTTTTACGGACTTACACAGGTAACTGTGGGAGTATATCACGATACCTAGGATAGACGTCGAGTCACGCTTCGCAGTGTATACTCGGAGGGTGCTTCCGTGTTCAAGTTGCACTTACACCGGTAAGTGGCTCTAGTCTTGACTGGTGTAACTATTCTTCCTACTAGTTAGTTGTCTGCTTTATTTTCCTTTAGGAAATTTTAGTGTGTGCTCTGTGATTCACGCTAGAAAAAACTCTTAGTGTCGGTTGATCATTTCACAAAGTGGAAGATCAACAACTCCGTCATTTTCATAGGCTTCAGGGCCTATCATCGGTTACTTTGGAGCCATCTCTGCCACCGTTGAGGTATAGGCTAGATTAAGAAGGATCGTTCAAAGCTGTCGGGCCACAGGAAACTGTACCCGAGCCAGCTCTGAGAGAAAACTTTCTAGCTCTAGAGTTATCTATCATTTCTGACCTTGAGACCGATGGTTTCAGGCCATTGAATCCTCCGATCATCGACTTATCGATGCCACTTTTAATTCATATAGTCCCCCCTGAGGTGACTTCTCCTGAATGCTAGTTTATTTGGCGAGCGACACTGGATGAAAATGCTACTATTTCATCTGGGAGTCCTCATACTCCTGTCATGACTGCCATTGGAGGGGGCATTGTACCTCCTCCCCCACCTCCACTTGTCAGAACCACGATTGTTCTGACACACACAACTTCGAGTAGTGGGTCAATTCTTTCAACGGTCTCAGCCACTGTTCCCTTTACTCAGAACACGTCAGGTTCTCCCTCCTCATATGGGATGCCTGGTTTCGACTTGAAATTGGTTCTTACTTACTCTACTTTGCAGACCATGGGTCTAGGGGCAGGGAGCTCTAACGCTCCCTTGCAAGGATTCGTCGTAGGCATCACTGCCAAGTTTAATGCTATTCCTTACTGTGGGGATCATATACCTCCTCCATCCCTGTTGCGCGGTGGCATGTTTCAGTAGCCGATCGAGCCTAATGCTAACTATAGTTTGTTTAGTGGAGGTAGTTTAGGACCTTCATCCTACACGTCGTCGGTGGGATCTATGTCGTTCTCTTTGTTTGGTGCGTTTGGAAATAACGATTTTTCTTCGTCTCCTTTCTCGACTGGGGAAAACCCCAACTTTGGTCAACAAAACCATGTGCAAGTTCCCATTCCTTTGCAGGGTATGATGAAATGAGTATACTCCACACAAGGTCTTTGGAATCCTTGGCAGGGCTTGTTTCCCTCGCAAGGGATGCCAGTCAGTGGAAACCCTTTCCATACTCAATGGAAACCCGGGCAAGGTTCAGTACCTATGCCATGAGGATCGGTTGGGGGTATCCCAACCAAGGTCCTTGGAACACTACACAGGGAGAAATCCATGTGCAATCCATGTCATCCAACTTTGGGAATCAACCGATGATGCAACAATAAACACAGTTTCCTTTTGCTGGTTAGAGCCACAGTTTCTACCAAAACCATGGCTAGCAATCTAACTTTTCCCAGCAACTTGGTGCCATTCAAAATCTAGGCCTCTTGTTTCATGCAAATACTCTGTAACTGAAACTACCCTTTTTGGAAACCCTACATTTGCCAGACTTGTCGAGATTATTGAATGACCCGATCTATCACGATTTGCATTGGCCCCCCATGCCGACTAAGTTGCCTTCTGATATCCCTAAGTTCAAGGGAAATCCTGGTGAAGATCCAGGTGATCACGTGACTACTTATCACTTGTGGTGCTCATCTAACTCATTGAAATATGAATTCGTTTAGTTGCGCCTATTTCAACGCACTCTTATCAGAGGTGCAACGAAATGGTATATCGAGCTCGATAGTTCGAAGTACTCTTACTTTAATGACTTGGTTATTGTTTTCCTGAACCATTTCCAATTGCTAGTGAGATATGATGTCGGCACCAATTTGATGGCCAACTTCGAGTAGACTAAATCCGACCACATCTCGGATCATATCCATGAATGGAGGTGACGAAAGAACTTGATTAAGGTCAAGGTCCCTCCTGTGTTTTTTCTTGAGTGGTTCTTAAATTCTTTGGTTCCATGCGTGTCCAAAGACGTTGAAACATACATAGTGTTTTCTGAAGAAGAGGCTATTATGAGAGCCCAGTAGTTGGAACTGATTTACTCTCAGTCTGGCATTCTTTATGAGATCTTACCCTACGCAACACGATCCACTCTCGATAAGGCCAAACAAAAGTTTGGGCCCCACGCTAATGGCATAGTGGGCACAACACAAAGAAATTCCACGGATCTATTGTCTAATCAATTGCAACAATTATCGTTTCAACAAACTATGGCCAACCAAACTCCTAGTTTAGCTACCCCCACAACCCAAACGTTGGATGTACACAGTGTGCAATCGACGACTCCCAAGGCCAACCAACAGACCGAGGGAAAGAAGAAACATAAAAAAAAGAAGGGTAAGGGGGGAAAAAAGGCTGATAACAATGTTGGCGAGGGAAAAACTGAAAAAATGAAAGTGAATTTTCTATGTAAGCTTTGCACAGACGACCACTTAACTCAGATCTTCCATCAGCTTGTGGAAGCCCAGAAGCTACTAGCACAACAACAACTTGATGTGTTGACAAATCCTTTTCCACAAGGGAAAAATATGGCTTAAGCTTTTGCATCCGCAAGTGTGGTTGGGGGTAGTAAGGGACCCCCCATGCCAAATCCTAACAACCCATCCGCAAACATTTACATGATGAACACCGATGCTCATTTATCAACCAAGACTCATGACTACGGAATGCCAAAATTTGTTGAGAAGGGAAAAGAGGCCTCCAAACCATCGAATCCTCTTCAAATTGAGAGGAAAATGGGAGAGACAATGACTTGCATCCCTAAAGGTGCATTCAAGAAGGATTCTCATAACCCAAATCTGAGGGATGCTCAGAATTACTCCATCATAGAGGATCTAGCACAGACCCCTTGTGCAATGTCAGCTCTGGAGGTTCTCCATATTTTCCCCTCATAGAGAAAATCTTTGTTGTTCGCCTTGGGAGCGGTGAAACCTAGTAACTTAAGAATGATAATTTTTTATCCAACCGACCTTAAACCTCGTCTTCCTCACCATGTCGTCTTTCAAATAGTAGTGGCATACACCACGAAATCGTTGACACATAAATTGTTTTGTATGGTGGTTGATGAGGGTGCCTTGACTTGCGTGATGTCATTGGCATATTGGAGGGCCATAGGCTAGCCTGAGTTGTCTCCATCACCTACATTACTTACGACTTTTGATGGTCAATCATTCAGACCACACAATATAATCCCTTCTTTCCCCGTGCATTTGGAGGGTAAAACTGTGTGCATCGAGGTTGAAGTAGTCGATGCGCCCTTGACTATAATCTTATGTTAGGATGGAGTTTCACTTACGCAATGCACGTGGTTGTAGCCACCATTTTTTGGGTCTTGTTCTTTCCGCAGAAAGACCACATTATAATCGTTGACTGGTTTTCCTTCTCTCGTCCTGACCCTTCATCGGGGGCTTCCACGGTCCCAATGATTGATAACCTGTAGCCAGGCACTGTCAACTTAGGTGTCGGATTGTTTTCATCGTTGATGGGAACTTTTGATTATCTGTTGCCTTCCAATGATGAAAGGTTTATTTCGACTGTCCCCGACCATTCGAGGGCTACAATTTTTCAAGTGGTGTCTTTTAAAATGAGATACTTTCACGACCCGTGGACTTTACCTTCCCCATTGGCTTTGATGGAAGGGATACGAAATCTTGGCATGGCCATGCCCTTATCTGCTGTTGAGGTTGCATACTTTGTTGTCTAGCAAGCCTCGGCCAACTCCGATCCGACTCCCCCACAAGAGTTAGATCTAGTTCTCGAGCCTATTTGGGATTAGGATTCTCTCGCCATTCATGACCCTTTGGACTTAACATTTCCCTCTGACGAGGTGATTCTGGAGGAAATGAATGGTCTCGATAGACCTTGGGATGATCTACATCATAGATCTTATTTTCTTCCCGAGCTTAGGAGAGTAGAGGCAGGAGAGTTTGTAATGACCATTAATGGAGATAGCCCTTGTCCTATTAACCCTCTGGATATGCACAAAGTTCATTCCAAGATAAACATGGCAAGCATTGCTGCAATGATTCCTATCGATATCTCCAAAACCCTTGGCATCGTGGAGAATTTCTTCGTCGGAGCGGATTGCTCCCCCGAAGAGGTTCAAATTTACATTGAGTTGTTTAAGGATTTTTGCGAAGTTTTCTCTTGGTCTTACGAGGAGATTCCAGGGATAGACCGATGAATTGTCAAACATGAGATCACAACTTATCCTGATGCTAAACCATCCGACAAAATCTTTTCCCGATCAATCCTCGAAAAGTAGCGACAATAAAGGCTGAGGTAGTAAAACTCCTCAAAGCTGATTTTATATAGCCCATGCAATTGATGGAATGGGTATCAAACCCAGTTCATGTTAACAAGAAGCAAGGAATGATTCACGTTTGTATGGATTTCCACAATTAGAACAAAGCTTGCCCAAAAGACAACTTTTCAACCCCGTTTATTGATCAAATTGTCGATGAGTGTGTGGGTTTTATAGACTTTTCTTTCATGGACGGTTTTTCGGGATACAATCAAATTCAAATCAAACCCAAGGACCAACATAAAACGGTTTTTATTTGTCCTTAGGGTACCTTCGCATATCGAAAAATTCCTTTTGGCCTGAAGAATGTTGTAGCTACTTTTCAGCAAGCCACGTCGTTCTCTTTTCATGAACACAGACACATAATTGAGGCATATCTGGATGATCTAGCATCACGTTCTCACAACAAATCTGATCATCCCACCCATTTATGACTAATCTTTAAGCTATGTCGCTACTATCAGATTTTCTTGAAGCCAAACAAGTGCAGCTTTTGCATGACATCAGGTTGTTTATTAGGTTTCATCGTGTCAACAAAAGGGACCATGGTCGATCCTCTTAAGTTTGAGGCTATAGTTCAATTTCCTCCCCCGCGCACAATACCCCAACTTCAAAGTTTACAGAGGAAAACAAACTTTCTTTGGTGTTTTGTTCCTAATTATGTTGATATTACGAAAGGGTTCATGCATCTTTTAAAAAAGGGAGTCCCATTATGTTGGGACGAAGTAGCTCAACGCTCTTTTGATGCGTTGAAACACACTCTGACATCTGCCCCTCTACTCAGGCCTCCTGATTATGGCAGATATTTCCTATTATATGTGGTTGCTGCAGAGTCCACAATTGGCATGGTCTTGGTATAAGAGGATGATGCGCTCAAAGAGAACATTATCTATTATCTTAGTTGAGGCATTGTGGGACTGGAACTTAACTATTCACATGCTGAGAAAATTTCTTTGGCGGTTGTTCACGATGTCCAATGGTTCCGTCACTATATATTAATTCACAAGACCATTGTCGTTGTCGTCGTCAATCCCTTTCAATATTTGTTAACGCGATGCATCATCGATGAAAAAATCAGTCGGTGGATAGTTATCGTCCAAGAGTTTGACTTGGATTTCATTTTGGCGAAGTCTAAAAAGTCCTTGGTCTTCACTGAGTTAATCTTGGAACTGCCGGTCGAAAGTGGTGATTTTACGCCTGAAGAGTCACCTATCAATGAAGATATTTTTCTCATAGCATCTTCGGACCCTTGGTGTGGAGATATACTTGTGTATCTTTAGACTTTGAAGTGCCCCTCTTCTGCTTCTCACGATGAGCATCGACGAAAATGACAACAAGCGTGAAATTATCTCATCCTCAATGACACTTTGTATCACCGAGGTGTAGATTGCATTCTTCGACGATGTCTTACTCACGAAGAAGTAGAGCTTGTTTTGAACGACTGTCACATTGGAGCATGTGGCGGTCATCTGTCTGGGTTGGAAACAACCCAAAATATTCTTCGCGCAGGATACTTCCGACCCTCGTTAATCAAGGATTGTATTGAGGCCGTCAAGAAGTGTCACCCGTGCCATATATTTTGTCAGAAGATGCGGACACACCCTACTCCTATGTTCCCAATTATTGTGGTTGGCCCCTTCACCAAGTTAGGGATTGATTTCACTACATGTCACCTGGCTTCTGCCAAGGGGCATCGTTATATCATCGTAGCAGTCAGCTACTTCACTAAGTGGGTCGAAGCTATGCCGACATTTAACAATGATGGGGAAATTACTGTCCTTTTCATCTTCAATAAGATAATAGCTAGATTCGGTATCCCGAAGGAGATTGTCACTGACCATGGTAGTCACTTCCAGAATAAAATGATGATTGAGTTAACATCAAAGCTTGGGTTTAAACAAGAAAATTTCTCACCCAATTACCCACAAGCGAATGGTCAGGTAGAAGCTGTGAATAAGTCTCTCAAGGCTATTCTTCAGTGAACGATCAATTTGGCCAAGTCAAATTGGCATTTGATGTTATATTCAACACTTTGGGCTTATTGAATTTCTGTAAAGACTGCTACTAGTTTTTCACCTTTTCAACTCATCTACGGGCTGGTGGCAGTCTTACCTATTGAATGTCAAATCCCTTCTTTGAATTTGGTAGTGGAACTACATCCCAACACTTCACCACTTGAGGAACGTCTTCTGTATCTCGAGCAGCTCGATGAGAAACATTGTGATGCAGCCTTGGATAATGAGGCTCATAAGAAACGAGTCAAGTATCAAAATGATCGGTCCGTTCGCCCTCATATTTTCTCTGAAGGCGATCTTGTCCTGGTCTATGACGAAGACAAAGATCCCCTGGGGGCTGGGAATTTCAAACCCATGTGGTTCAAACCTTTCATTGTGAAAGAGGTCTTAGAGAGGGGTGCTTATCGTCTAGTTGATTTCGAGGGAAATGCCTTAGTGGAGCCTAGAAATGGGCTCTACCTTAAGAAGTATTACACTTAGGTTGGTCATCTGGGTGTGGCTTCTTGTATATATGTATAGTTTTTTATACATTTCTGTATTTTTCATTTTGTGGACGTGTAGTTATTTATGTTTTCTTTTTCACTGTAGAAGATGTCAAGTGAATTAGAGGTTTATGTTGGGTTCGTGGACGATGCTAGCCAACACACTCGGAGGCTTGCTTCCGTAGCTTGGGTGATTTTCTCACCTAGGGGCCAGTTGCTATCTTCCAAAGGTATTTGTCTAGGCGACGCAACCACTGATGTTGCTAAGTACAATGTAGTGATAGAATTACTACGTGATGCCTTGTCACATGGTATTTCTCATCTCCGAGTTTACTTAGATGCTCAATTGGTTGTGTCCCAGTTAAATGGGGTTTACTGCATTTATGATCCCACTCTTCACCGACAATTCCTTAGGGTACGTGTCTTAGAACGATCTTTTGATTATATTACTTATATTCATGTTCCTAGGAGATTGAATATTTTAACTGATACTCTAGCTAATCAAGTTTTATATTGGCATATTGGTCACATGTAAAAGTCAAACACACACATACA
>CBVK0100228287.1:0-25426 GCA_900067695.1 Picea abies
CTCTTCCGATCTCACGTGATGCAAATTTTGGGGAAGCATATGAAGCAGCTGAGAATCCATTTCTTAAAGACTGGAGTCCTTGGATAGATTACATGATCCAGGAGGGATTGCTATTCCGAGACAATCAACTGTGCACTCTAGATTGCTCCATGAGGGAGAATTTGGTGAAGGAAAAGCACAGCGGTGGACTAGCAGGGAATTTTGGCCACGACAAAACATTTGCAAAGCTGAGCAAATTGTATTTTTGGCCAGGCATGCGAGCGGATGTCAAGCGATTTGTTGACAGATGCAGAATTTGTCAACATTCAAAGGGCCGAAAACAGAACGCGGGTTTTTATCAGCCATTGCCCATACCCGAGAGACCATGGGAGGCAATCAACATGGATTTTGTATTGGGTTTGCTGAGAATGCAGAGAGGGGTTGATTCCATCTTTGTAGTGGTAGACAGGTTTTCGAAGATGGCACATTTCATACCATGTCAGAAGACCAGCGATGCGATGCACATCGCAAATTTGTTTTTCAAAGAAATCGTCAGACTGCATGGATTACTGAGAAGCATAGTCTCGGACAAGGATACAAAGTTCATAGGTCATTTTTGGAGGACGCTATGGAAGAAGCTAGGAACAAATTTGGCATTTAGTTCAGCATACCATCCACAGATAGACGAACAGACCGAGGTGGTCAACAGAAGTCTTGGAGACTTGCTGAGAAGCTTGGTGACAGAGCACAATAGCAGCTGGGACAACGTGTTGCCACAGGCAGAATTTGCGTACAACGATTCGGTGAATCGGAGTACAGGCAAGAGTCCATTTCAGATTGTGTATGGGACACAACCGAGGGGAGTTTCTGAACTCAGGGTGTCAGAACAGGGTGCGACTAGCAGTGCTAGCGCTGAAGAGTTCGCTGAGGCGATGGAGGAACTTCACACGAAGGTGAAGCAGCGACTCAGAAGTCAAATCAGGAATATAAGCGCAGAGCCGATCAGCGGAAGAGACAACTTCAGTTTGAAGTTGGTGATTTGGTTCTCGCACATTTGAGGAAAGAAAGGTTCCCAAGGGGAACATATAACAAGCTCAAAATGAAGAAAATTGGACCGTGCAGAGTCCTAAAGAAATTCGGGGAGAATGCATATGAGCTTGAGTTGCCGGATGGCAACGGGATATCTTCGATATTCAATGTTTCAGATTTATACCCATACAAGGATGGAGAAGCAGAGGATGGAATTGAGGAACCAGTGGTCCAGTGGCAGAAGCAATTGCCAGTTGCACAGAAACCGCAGATGGAATGCATACTGGACAACCGAGTGGGTAGAAAGACCAGGCGGAAGCAGTATTTTGAGTACCTGGTGAAATGGAAGAACCAACCAGTAGAAGATTCCAGCTGGGAGACAGAAGCAGTAATACAGAAGCATGGACAGACTGTGCAGGAGCTCATGGATAGGAGCCCATGAAAATTTTCAAGCCGAGGAGTATGATGCAGCGAGCCAGCGCATGGAGCAGAAAAGCGAGCCAACGCATGGAACAGAAAAGACAGCTGGACAACGCCTTCACTAAATTTTGAAACACCTTGATATTTTTTGGGCCAAGCATTAATGATTTGATGTAATGAAGCGCACTTGTACATTGTAATGGACCTTGAGCAGATAAGCTCTCGTCCTTAGGTAGATGAGGCATTTAATAGATTTAATGTTGATAGATAGGAGTTTAATTGTAGATTTGATAGTTGTAGAATTCGAGAGGGAAAACGAAATATAGGCACCCTCCTTTGTACATTGTAACATTATCGGAATCAACATTAGCATTCAGGAGCAAGAAGAGAAGAGAGCAGAGTAGAGAACTGTGTGAAGAACCACCATGTACAGATA
Source organism: Picea abies (assembly GCA_900067695.1). Taxonomy (NCBI): domain Eukaryota; kingdom Viridiplantae; phylum Streptophyta; class Pinopsida; order Pinales; family Pinaceae; genus Picea; species Picea abies. The sequence goes on from CBVK0100228287.1 coordinate 1,865, forward strand.
TTGAATTAATAGAAAATCTTTGATTCAATTCCATGGCTGTGTTATTCTTTGTGTATTATTGATGGTTTGCTCATAGTTATTTGCTTCCTATTATGCATTTGTTTTTATATGCTGTGTATGTGATCTCATGGTTGATTTGAAATCTGGGAGAATGAGTGAATAAGTTTCAATTGTTTCTCTAAGTAAGCCAGGGAATTCCTACAAGGAGTGCAATTGAATTTGTCCGCAAGGAGTGCGTGACTGCAGGGTTTACTTAGAGATAGCTTTTGTTCTCATTCCTTTGAAAGTGCAGGATTGGCACTGGAGCCGTGCAAGGCGTGCACAGGCTAGAAGTAGAGTCAGAGTTGCAATTCTGAGCTGAGGGAGTGAAAGATTTCTGCTACAGGGGTGCGCAGAATCGAAGAGTTCCAATACTTAGTTGTATTTGGAGCTTTTCCGCAAGGAGTGCGTGCAACAAGTCTTCACAAAGTCTTGTGAAGCAAAGATAAGCTCAGGAGGGATAGTTCCATTGTGATACTATGGGAATAGACCCAGGGGAAGGTTTGAAGTGGAAGAAATCCTCAAGAAGGAGAATCAACAGCCAGGATTCGCAGGAGAGAATTGCGAATTCCCGTCGACCGTCAGATCTGGGAGAAGTGGCAAGGGGTTTAACCCTTAGGCACAGGAGGAACCCAGAGCCATCGCAGATCGGCATATCGTGAGTTGGAGCACCAATTTTCTGGAGTGAGAATAGCGAAATCGCGATTAGCGATACTCCGACAAGTTCTGAGCCGTCGATCACAGGAACACGTGTCAGAGAATCCCAATATCTCGAGGTTTGGGGAATCGGGGTTCTCGACGTCAAGGAACACTTTCATCGTGGATTTTTGATCCATGAAATCTCGACGATGACGTGGCAGTGTGGGACCGCGAGGTTTAGTGGAGTACAGGTGGCGCTGTATCGGGGTTGGGGGTTTGGAGTTTTGTGGCGCAAGTGAACCGCTATATCGCGGGTGCCAATTTCCCAATAGGGAAATCCCCGATGAGCGGAGGCATTGACCATTGACCCATCGGGGTTCGGGGTTTTGAGTTGCACGAGAACCGTGTTCACAGGATTCGCGAAATCGCAAATTCCGATTTCCCGATTTGGAAGGGAGATCAGTGTAGAGTTGTTGTGGGTGAAGAACTTCCGACGGAGAAGTTGAAGGGCACTTAGCTCTTCAGGCCAAAGTTGAAGGAGGTCCTGGTGAGCGCGGACGAGCTAGGGTGGACGTCTGCACCATAAGCCATGATGAAAATGCATAAGGATCAATGGTCCATACCATGTCGTCACATCCTTAATGAGATCTATAACTATCAACAATCTCAATCCTATTTAATTGTCGACACTCCTCAGGTGACATTTAACTTACCATACCCCTAATTTTGACAACGATGCCTTGGGAATCAATGGTCCAGAGCCACTAGCCCATAGATTTGATGGACATCACTTAAAACGAAGGTTCAAATAACCTCCTCACCCAATGGGACCCACATTAGTCCCATCGACCAATTTTATGGTAACACCTATTACCGCCTTTTACACATGTACTGTCGATTTGGTAAGCCATGTCATCATGACATCCTCATCCTCTTTCAGAGCCTAAGTGTGTTCTTCCAGAGATCGACAATTAAGGATATGTGTTATGAGGAAAATCACTCTATGGCATGGGGTAAACCACAACAAACGGAAATGACTGCAGAAATAAACTCTAATCTCAAGTATGCTATATAAACAAACATGTTAACAAGACAAGATAAAGAGCCCACCTCATCTAGACGTTCAATGAAGTCCACCTTTGAGCACTTGAATCAAATCTATATGCCTGCAACTTATCCTCAACAACCAACATACACAATCATATGGTGATAGTATATAAAGTTAGCACATACAATATCATAATCCATCAATATTCATAACAAATATTCCCATGGAATAACAATTCAGATATTTGCAAGACATTAATTGGACAAGAAAAGAGTATTTCTATTAAAATATGAACAATATAAGTATATGAATGAAATTTTTTTGTGTCGGCGCATCTCAGAACTAAGAAACTAAGTCCCTTCTAGCTGGGCCTCCACCACTTCAATCCTACACCAAAGGCAAGCTCATATAAGAGAGACAATGAGGTTATCCATCAAATAGTGAAGAGCTTGGGGGGTGAACAATGTGTTCAAACTTAAAAGGACAAAGGGATGCAAACTCAATATGAAGTGAATAATTCTCTAAATTAACTTTACTCTCAAAGTTGAATTCTTCTCCCCTCTTACACAACTTGGATATGGCCCATTTATAGCCTTCAAATGGAACTGAAGGGCTGAGTCGGAATGTTTCCAGTATATGGAAGGTCAAGGATAATGGATCTTGTGATGTGACATGGAAACCCGATGCCATTTTTTAATTTTTGGCATAAAACCTGATGTATGTGGGATGTAATGGTGCAACCTGCATGTACGCATGTTGTGTCGCTGTTAGGGTGCGTATATGTGGAAAACCACAATTTTTAGCTCTGGAAATTGCAAAAAGGGACTTCAAGTATGCATAGGGAAATGGAAAAGGCCTTCTGAGAAAGTTGCACGGGGTGAGGAAAATCTTGCTATAACAGATGCCCCCTAATGTGTGAGGTTAGAAGAGTATCTGCGATGGATGGAATACATTATAATTCCCAGAAGTGGAGTAATGGAGACCCAACTAGACGAACTAGTTGCTCATAAGAATATTACAATTCATAATGACTTTGTACAAATGGTTTCCAATTTGAATTACACTACAGATCCATGGGGAAATATACCAAATAGTTGTTCATGGCCATAAATAGGAAATACAAAAGTAGATACATGCCATAGGATGTCATAGTCACGAACAAGGCCCAGTGAAAACCAGTCTCAAAATCAATCTGAAGATATTTGTATACAATAAAGTACAATATGATCTCCCATGATCATTGAAGTCATATAGCTACTCGTCCAATGAATGATAGCAATAGCTCAGGGAAGCTGCGACTATGAACTGATTTTTTCAAGTCTTCTACACGATCCGCCAAAGGTGCAAGTATACATCATGTGAATAAAGGAGTTGAGGTCGAACACAATGAGACTTCGTTTGATTACTGATCATTAAGGTATACTGTTAACAAACATGAGACATCCTACTGATAATGAAAGTAGGCATCAAGGCACTGAGTACATTCTTACAAGTGTGAATAAAGGTGTTGAGGTTGAACACTTGAAGAATCCATCGATCAGGAGACATTGATGTATTCCCAACTTGCGATGGCGAGAGAACCTACCATTGATGACTGCAAGCCTCTAGGTACTCATAGGACTCTAGGCCTCGTTTCTAGAATAGATGAGTTGAATTCGATGGAAGGAGACCCGCTGAAAGGAGAGAATTAAGGCATCTCTCATCAATTGGCACGAGGTACAAAGCAGTAGCTTGATGATTTTGAGGAACACAGATGAAGAAAATGTTCATGAACCAATGAACCTATGCATCTTTCACATGCACTAGATGCAAGTAGTGCACGAAAAGAACCTCTGAATAGCATCCAATAATGAAAACTGTCGACAAAGGCAAGGAAACCACCAATAAGGCTAATGGAATCCAAGACATTGCACGAATCCCAATTTATGAATAGATTTATTTCTGTCGAACACAAGGGAAACCCCCGAGTCAGCAACCAATGAGGATATGTCGACTATTGGGTTCAAGGTTACCTACCCATAAGGAAAGTAGGACCAAGGTACATGGTAGGACTACAACTTCATGTAACTTTGAGACACACTGAGGGTATGGACGAAATGCAAAGTCAAGAGTTCTAAGAAATGGCCGACACAGGCTGATATACATCCTTTGAAAAAGATCATGAGACATATGGATGACTTTGGCAACATAGACTTAATGATGAAACTTTATTATGCAGGAGGCACTAATAAAACTCTCCATAAGGACTGGAAGAGTAACCAGTTGGGGGAGTAAACTCTAAGTAACGAGCTCAGCTTCCTAAGGTCATGCTAAACCCAAAATTTTGATGACAAGTGGACTCAAAAGTTTGTGCTATGTTCAAAGGTGACACAACTGCTACCAACATGAGATTTTATTCTTTTCCCGCCTGTCTTTTTTTGTTTTTGCATAGTCAAATGAATGTTATGATACAGAGGAGGAAACGAGTGTCACAAGTAAGCAACTATTTCCAACAATGGAACATAGCTATGCTCAATGCAAGGAGGCGCATGTAGGATATGGACACTCGGGGGAATGTTTCCTCTTGGGGTATAGGGTGTCAAGCTGTAAAGGATATAAACAAGGCTTTGCTTGGCTGATGATGCAAATTGTTGAGGTGATAGGCTTATAATGAAAAATCAAGAGCCAACAATAGGCTCAATACTTCAAGCAAAAGAATGATATGAAATTACCACTTAACTCTAAAGAATATCCTTTTTCATAAATTTTTTCCCCTAGGCCCGAAAAAGTATAAAATAATATCCACGAGAACTCTTCTAGCCACTAGTGACTAGAGTATTCATTTTTTGAAATTATTCTACTTGGTCCGAAAAAGGGTTAAACTTGCACCAAATAGACGTCCTTTCAAATCCAATTTATGAGTGTGAAAGAGACAAGTTCACTCGGCAATATTTTCACTTTTTGAGAGAGTCGGAAAAGAGCTTAAACAAGACTCGGTGGGATTCCCATAGGTAGAGGTCATCATGCTTATGAGTAAGAAATGAGGTTTGAATGCAAAGTCATATTACTTATAAGGGACTCCCAGTCCTACGGAAAAATCTTTGCATGGGCACTGATCCAGGTGAATCATCTCAAAATTTGATAGAGTTAAAGTATTCAAAATGAAAAGTAAAGCTTACAAAGTGGAAGAGATCATCAACATCTTTCTGGTGATGTTCGTTTCAGGAAAAACGGCCTCCAGATGACAAAGATATCAACAGTTAAAGTTTCATTGGAGATTGGTGGAAAATGGTTAAAAATGATGTAATTTGGGGCTATGGGAATTAAACCCAAAACCTTCTGAAAAGGCCACCATAACCCCATGGTTTTGAAAAAAAGGGGTGTTCAAGGGCCTAGACCTTGACCTTGCCAACACCGAGGCACCCCCTTGGTATTTAAATGTTATATAAAAAAAAAACCAACCATATGATAAAACCCAAAACACATATGTTATAACGCACCATATAATGGGTATTAAATCATGCCAACCATATTGTATTAAATCGCGCCAACCATATAGTATTAAAACCATATAAATCATATGTTAATCCACATATGATATACCACTGCATACAAACATATGTTAAAACAAATATATACCAAATCGCGCCAAGGAGGGGAATCCCACGGGTTTGACCTCGAGACTTCCGCCCTCTTAACCACTATAGCTACCAATGCGCCACTGCCATGGGACGTCGCAAGTAATGGCACGAAAACTTTAAAAGTTGTCGATATTTGGGGGATTTCGGAGGGTGTGTGGCCGATAGCTCGTGCCTCCCCAAAAACCATTGTTTTTTTTATTATTTAAATGAGGCATGGGCACGAATCCCGAGGAGGAGGAGTTTTGATGAGGCATAGACAGGCATGCAGATCGAGGTGATGCTGCACAGTGACCGAAGTGAATTTGTATGCAGACCGAAGTGGTATTTGCACGCAGTTTGAGGTGGTACAGAATTGACACCCATCCCGAGGCCATACAGAGTGTACAATCAAGGGCATATTTGGGAATTGTGCAAAGAAGGGCATTTAGAGTCCAGTTTTTGAAATATATCGAGTTTATACTCAAAAGTCTCGGTTTTTCGCAAGGATTCCAGATCCAGATTTAGTTTTTGCATTCAGGCATCCAGACAGAAAAGTGCTCATAGAACCTTCCACATACACAAAAAGGTATCCATGTTTATACTTAAAAGTCTCAGAATTTCATCTTGTAGCTGTTGTTGAATTCTGTTACTGTATATGACAGTCAGAAATCAGAAGTCACTTTGTAAGCATTTGAATACTGAATCTATCAGCCTTCCCATTTGGAAAGTGGCCCGGAGATGTAGCCAGGAAGTCTGGTGAACTCCATTACCAATTCTTGTGCATAGATAGTTTGCTTACATATTTATATGCTCAAAGTGCTTGATGAATGTTCTTTAATTTTACATTTATAAAGGTGGTTAACAGTTAAAAATTCACATGCAAGTAATGGTTAAAGATCAAGTTAAATTTCAAATCAGGCACCGAATGGCACAAAGGTTCTAACTATGGCACCCATGTTTGGTAAGTCTCTACCATTCAATAATGACACTTCTATTAGCAATAAGAAGGTTTTGTGTCGCTAATAAATGGGTTTGTACCTAAGGCATATGGATCGCAGTCATAGGATAATGAAAAATGAAAGAATGGATGGATGACCTATCCTACATGTTGGTCAAATAAATGTACCTGCCAAAGTCACGAACGGGTGGAAAAATACTAGAACCACAATAATCCATGGAAAAAAAAACTCCTTCCACTGCACTATTAATCCATTTAGGTCAAAAATTAAGCAAAACTATGCAAAGTGGGTAATTTTTTTTTTCTATAAATAGTAAAAAATAACTAATTTACCATATCATTTGTATTTTTTACCCAAATTGTGCATTTTGGACCAAATTGTCCTCGATCTTCAACTATCGATTGTAGGAGATACAAGTCACGGAATTGACAACCATCTAGACCAAGTAAGTCTTCTTGTGCTTCTCTTCATTTATATTGGTTTAAAATTTTAATTTAGGCTTCAATTTTTGAGTATTTTAAGGTGTGAATTAGAAACTAGGGTATACACAGGCTGTAGATCATTGGGTCACATATACACAGCCCTATAGACAATTTTTATCAAAACAGACCACATATATGCAACCCTATATGTGACTATGTAAATTGCAGCTCACGTACAAGTCTGTGAGTTGAATGTTTTAAATTATATTGACTCAAAATTTGATTTTAAACTTGCAGGATGGTGCTAGAGTGGAGAGAAAGAGAGCATGAAGAGGTTGATGTTGTAGTAGAAAGATATCCAGGGGCCCAAATGGTATTAAGAAGATGTGGGCTATCTAAATTTTGGGCTCTCAAAGGAATGAGGGTTCAAGTGAGACTGCTCCAGATGCTAGTGAACTATTGGGATCCAGATACAGAGGCCTTCAACTTTGATGGGAAACCATTGAGGATTGAAGTTGATGACATATAATTTTTGACAGGATTATCACATCGGGGTGAGGTGGTGAACCTCAAAGCTCGAGGAGCTGGGAGTGGCATGAATATAGAGGACTACATAGCCACTCACTGCGTTGTAGAGACTGAGAAGGTAGGGAGCCAACTCTCGATCATAGCGATCAACAACCTGAGTCTCAAGATCATTGTCCTAGTGTTGGCACAGATCACAGGGTTGGCCTCATTGCATTAGGCATCAAGGCCACTTATGTTCTACTTGGTGGAGTGCTTAAGACCCACGGTTTACGATTGGTGCACCTCACTGTTGGCCAACATAAAGAGCCAGATGACAAACTAAAAACAAGGTAGAAAGAGGAACTTCGTGTTTGCGTCTATCTTATGTAGTTTTTTCTTCGAGCAAGTTCCAGGCTTGGGCCTTAGAGTCGAGATTGTTCCACATGGACCTCACGATCCAGCCATGGCATGGTAAACCAAGGTTATGAGGCGGTTGGGGGGTGGTAGGGTACCAACACCCTACAACGACGAGTTTTTATTTTGGTGGCATTGGTAGGCGATATCTCTGGATGACTACCCATATTTAGGGATTGAATTCAGAGGAGATGTGGACATGCCATTACCACTAGGTTCCTCCTACAGAGACATAGGTATGAAAAAGTTTTTTTAAATATTTCATTTTTTTTGTATTTTTGTAAAAGAAAACAAAAATATTTTTGGATGATGTCAAGTACTAATTTAAACATGTATTGATACATAGATGTGAATCCGTGTAGGCTAGATGGACTCCCATGTCATCGACGGAGGCATCGGGGGGATGATCTAGAGGGAGGAGATGCTGAGAGAGTGCTTCAAAATGTGTAGGGCAACCTGTCTCATTTAATGCAAAGGATTCCCATGGTTCAAGTAGAGGATCTGTCAGAGGCGATACAACGACATGTGGTAGGTGTGGCCCATTCTTGGGTGTGACTCTTCTGGCATCTCACAAACACCATACTATGTTATCATGATACACATCTGGCACCACAGGCGTAGATTTTGTGGTTATTGTATTGATCGGCTGTATATATATTTTGAGGGTGTGAGCCCCAATTTTGTACTATGACACCATATTTTTTGGAGAGATGACATATAAAAAAACATTGGTCTTCGGATTTACTTATATTACAATGTGTACATTGGTGAATGTGTTTTCTTTACTTTAGTTATGTGACAAATTCCAATCTAAAACATAATTAGCGTATGCATCAGATACATAATTAGAACTTCCAGGTATGTGATGATAAGTAATAAAATCAAAATGTCATTCCAAAAGTCGTACCCGTAGGAAACGTCGGAGTAGAGTAGGGTCTCGCACACGATAACTGTTGTTCAACTGACATACTACTAACTGGGAGTCCAGGCGAACTTCTAATGAACGAATACCATGTGAAACGGCATCGCATAAAATCTCTATAACGACGCTATATTCGGCCACATTATTCGTTGATGGCCCTAGCCAAACCCCACCTGAAGACACTAGTTGACCCTCGGGTGAGTAAACGACCCAAGCAGCGGAAGCCAAGTTCCGTGTATGACAACTGGCACCATCTTCAAATCCTAAGTAAATTGACAACTCTGTTGACATTTTCTAACCAAGGGAAAACTCGATAAGCAAGCTGATGACACAGAGGAAAAGATATATATAAACTAAAATACCTTAGTATACAAAGAGTTACGCCCAATCTTGGGTCTCAAGCGTAATATCTTTTCAAGTAGAGCCCATTTCTAGAATCAACCAGCATATTCCCTTCATAATCTTCAAATTCGTAGGCTCCTTTTTCTAAGACATGTCACATGATATAAGGACCGTACCACATGGGGTTGAACTTTCCTGCCCCCAGTGGTTCTTTGGCTTGGTCATACAAGAGGACCAAGTCACCCTCAGAATACTACCAAGGATAGACAGACTTATCATACTAGACCTTGACACATTGTTTATTTGCTTCGATAGCCATAGAGGCATCTCGATGCTGCTCATCTAGGCTCTCTAGGCGTTCTCCGAGCTCGGAAGTGTCAAGTAGGAGCTTAACTACTAGTCTAAGAGAAGGGATTTCGCATTCAATATGAAGGATTGACTCCACAACGTGTACTAACTAAAACATAATAAAACCAGTGGAAGTATTAACCGAGGTTCAGTATTCCCAAAGAGCAGGGTAAAGCATGAGATGCCAGACATATTTTCTCTAGCTGATAGTTTTCTGCAAAATGGTCTTAAGAGACTTGTTCATGGCCTCTACTTGTCTATTTTCCTAGGGGTAGTAAGGGGACGAATGACCATGTTTAAACCCCAGTTTTGATGCTAATTCTTTCATCATTTCGTTATGAAACTGACTGCCATGATCAGTGACAATCTCACTCGGGATTCCGAACCTGGCTATAATTTGATTGAAAACAAAAAATGCAGCAGTATTACCATCATATTTAATTGTAGGCATGGCCTCGTCCCACTTAGTAAAGTAGTCTACGACCACGATAATATGCTGATGCCCCCCAGCTGAAGTTGGGTTGCAATCCACAAAATCCACCCCCCACTTGGTGAAGGGACCGACGATAATGACCGGGTGAAGAGGGGTTGAATGCGAGCGCATCTTCCAAGTGAACACCTGGCAGGGGTGACACTTCTTGACCACTTCAACACAATCTTTAAAAACAGATGAGAAAAAATAATCGACTCGCAATATTTTCTGGGCTGTCGCAAGCCAGATAGATGACCACCACAAGCCCCACTATGATAGTCATTAAGAACAGAGTCAACCTCTTCACGAGTCAAGAAATGACGCAAGATATTATCTACGCCTTAGATATACAAAGTGTCACCGACAATAAGGTAGTTCTTAGCTTGATACCGTATACGTTGTTGATCATCTTTCGAAAGATGCTGAGGGAACTTCAAGGTTTGAAGATAGATCAAAATGTCTCCATACCAGGGGTCCGATGACGAGATAATAAAAATGTGTTCATCTGCAAATGAATCAACATGAATAATGTCCTCATCTAACCGAGGGGAGTTTGATATTAACTCGGCAAAAACTAGCGATTTCTTGGATTTCGCCAAAGAAAAATCGAGGTCAAACTCTTGCAAGATGAAAATCCATTTATTATATTTCCCCCCTATGATACGCCTAGTAAGGATGTATTGAAATGGGTTGACATCAACAACTATGGTAGTTTTGCAAAGCAATATATAGTGTCATAATCATTGAATTGCGTGAATGGAAGCCAAATCTAGTTTCTCAACATGAGAATACTTGAGTTCAAGGCTGACTAATTTTTGACTAAGATAGTAAACAACGTGCTCATGGAGCTCATCATCCTCCAGATCTAAAACCATACCAACCATCCCTTCATACACGACGATATAAAACAAGTAATCTCTATTGTAGTTCAAAGGCTTCAGTAGAGGCGTTGATACCAAGGCTTTATTAAGGGCATCGAAGGATTCATGGGCTCGCTCATCCCATATAAATGGTGTGTCCTTCTTTAAGAGACACATGAAACCCTTAGTAATATTGGCATAGTTTACTATAAACCAACATAGGAAGTTGGCTTTCCCCTGTAAACCTTGAAGCTGAAGAATGTTGCGCGGGGGAGGCAATCAAATTATTTCTTCAACCTTTAAAGGATCCACCATGACCCCTGAATCAGAAGCTAAGAATCCTAAAAGAAGACCCGACCTAACACAAAATATGCACTTGTGATGGTTTAAACAAATGTGATAATACCGACATCTCTCGAAAACTAGCGGAAGATGGGTAGAGTGATCCACTCTCTTGTGAGAGTGAGCAGCGATATCATCAAGGTAAGCTTCGACTATATCCTTGAGATCATGAAAAGTGAAGGTCATGGCTCATTGGAAGGTTGCTCTGGCATTTTTAAGGCCGAAAGGCATTTTCCGATATGCGAATGTACCCCAAGGACAAATAAATGTTGTCTTATGTTGATCCTCAGGATTAATCTGAATTTGGTTCTATCCTGAAAATCTGTCAATAAAATAAAAAAACTCACTTCCCGCACACTCATCGAGAATATGATCAATGAAGGGTGTCGGGAAGTTGTTTTTAGTACAATCCTTATTCAGGTCTCGAAAGTCCATGCACACACGAATGTTTCCTTGCTTCTTATTTACGGGAACAGTATTGGATACCCATTCAGTCAAGGGAACCAGGTAGATAAAACCAATATTCAATAGTTTCTCCACCTCTTCCTTAATAGTAGGGGCCTTCCTAGGATTAACATCTATAAGTCGTTTCCAAACAAGATTAGCATCCGGGTAGGTTTTAATCTCATGTTCGACAATTTGAGGGTTGATTCCTAGCATCTTTTTATATGGCCAAGTGAATACTGCACATAATTCTTTGAAGAGCTTGGTGTAGATCTGAATTTCTTCAAGCGAGCAATTCACACCGATATATACATTTTCAACTTTACCAGGAATACAAGAGATATCGATCATGATGATAGGAGAGATACTCACCATGTTTCCTTCGACATAAATGTCATGCGTATCTAGTGGAACTATGGCATGATTGACTATCTCACTCAAGGTGGATCTAAAATCATCTCATTCAATCCTAACAATCTCTGAGAGAAAGTTAGAGTGATGATGCATATCATCCCATGGCCTATTAGAACCATTCATGGCCTCTAAGATCAATTCATCTAAAGGTAAAGTTTCGTCGAGGAAATAATGTGAGAAAGACAATGAAGTGGCCCATACAGGTTGGAGAACAAGATCCTTCTTGTTCGTCTGTGAGGAGACAGGATTTGGGTCAGCATTAGAGTCAAGAACAACCTGATACGCTATCTCTGTCATTAACAGTGGAATTTCCTTTCCAATATGTGACTGACCTTCACAAGACATGGTCGAGGAAGGTAGGGTCCAAGGATTGTTAAAATACGAAGTGTGGAAAGGAACGAACCTCATAGATGAAGAAGACCTACTGGACATGGCATAGATATGATGAATTGGTGCCACAAAATCAAAGGTACCCATAAGGGAGGAATACATTCCAACACTAGTATCCTCAGTTGTCGATTGAGAATTGTTGATAATGGGGATCGACGGTCCAACTAATGCATTGGGGATAGCGTACACAAAGGACAATTGATCGATTGTCACGATTTTCCCATCGTGAGGAAAAAATAAAGTATGAAAAATAGACGATATGATGACAGTCATAGCATAAGTCAAGTTATGCCCTAGTAATAAGTTATAGTCAAGGGGCACATCAACCACCTCGACATCCACCTCCATTATCTTCCCACCTAACTGGACCCGAAAGGCAGGAAGAATATTGTGGGGACGGAAAGAACGACCATCAAATGCGGTCAACATGGTCATGGATTGAGAGAGGGTTGGAGAGCCAATGGATTTCCAATAGGTTAGGGACATCACACACGTTGCAGTGCCTTCATAAATAATAGTACATTTGATGGTATACTTTGATTAATCACATGGATTTGGAAGTCCATGTGGTAAGTGATGTGAGGCTTCACATCTGTGATGAAAAACTTGATAACCTTAGAGCCACAGGGGTCTAGAGCTCCTAACGTAGATAACATGACATTCCTCTATGAAGGACACATCTAGAGTACCTACAAAGATGACATTGTGCAAGGGGTTTGACCTAGATCCTCAACAATAGAGTAATTCTAGGAAGCTCTAGCATTTAGGTTGTGGGTAGAGAGTTTGAGTAATCCTTTCGGAATATGAGGTAGAGGCTCTGGTTTTTTGATCTGTAAAGGATTATCTAGAGGAAGGGGAGACTCTAGACCAGGAACAACCTGTGAAAGACTATAATCGAGAGATTGAGTGGCTACATTAATCTCTGACTTGACCATATTTATGCATAGATGGTCACCGTCTTGCACCGATGGGTTTTGACTTCCACTCGTCGCATTTTCGGAATTAGAGGAGCTTGAGGCCATGTGATGATTATTTGGAAAAGGATTAGTCAGCACAACAGGCGGTAGAGATAAAATCCTCGCAACTTCCTCGAGTTTGGGGCACAAGTGGGTAAGGTGATCATCAATACAAATCTTGCAAGGAAACTTCAACTTTCCCTTTTCTTTCTTGCCCTCACCAACATTATTGTTTGATTTCTCATTGTTAACATTGTCCTTGGGTTTATTATTATTATTCCTCCCACCCTTACGATTATTACCACACCCTTTCCTTTTATTCCCTCCTGGTTATTGGTTACCATTTAGGTTGGCCGACGACTACACAGAATTTACATCCGTCGACTGAGTGGGAGTGGAGGACACAAACAAAGCTTTCCCTCCTACAAACCAGTTTAGAGAAAACTCTTTTAACTGGATTTTCACCAAGTCTGTATATTTAACATTTGTGGAGCCTATAATTCCATCAGCATGAGTGTTATAGCCCTAAAATTCGCTACCTATGCATACATGGCATTGGCTTTTCTAGTTGCACAATTTGCCAAATTATTGCTAAGGATCTCTCTTTAAAAAACTATTTTTTGGAGCATGTATGCATCCTGCTGCACTACTGCCCACTTACATATGCTAGCTACACACTAGAAAACCCACGTACATACGCTAGCTGCATACTAAACAACCCGCATTTACCTCCAAAAGTTGCAAAAAATAAAAAGTTACAAGAAATTTGGTGAAGTTTACAGGCTATCAAGTTTTTCCCGACCAATTCACCCATGGTATCCCATCCCCAAATCGAATAACTATATGTTTTCCATATAAAAGGAGGTCTTGGGGTGCCATTCCACATTCAAGCATTAGAACAAAGAAACTCTGCCAAAATCCCTTCCCCATTTTGCTCAATCTTTGCAACCCGTTCTCAGATTTGGCCTCAACATTCCCCCTCCATCCCTCTTCCTATACAATCCCTTCCCTATTCCTCGAGGAGATTAGTTGATTGTGAGAGGTTTTATAGGAATGATGCACTTGGAGCAGCAATAAGAAGAGCCTGGACCAGGTTCGCAGAGCATCAACCAACAAGAAGGTTGTAACCATTTGTAATCTTCACATCTGAATAAAAGAGTTATGTTTATGTCCCAAATATTGTGTCTTTTGTGCTTAATTGATTAATGCATTTACATTCATATCTGAACCCTAACATTGATAAGTAGAGATAGACTATCTTGTAGCTTTGTTGTCTAAATTGTTTGCAGGTCATCTTTGGGAGGAGAACAACAACCCAAGAAGCTACAAAGGAGAAGGAGGGCATCACCAACCAAAAGGACCTAAGGTACACTCTCTTTTCCTTCTCTTGTCTTTTAAGTTCATATTGTTTGGGGTAGTTTAGAAGTAGAACCGTATTTTAAGGGAGATCGTTGCTATGCCTGTACTTTGACCCTGGTATAGTAATAGTGGGATCTTCCCCACTAGCAGATTTGGCGACTCCACTAGGGAGTCCCTCTAGGGTTTTAGAGGGAGGATTTTGGTTGTAATTGGTTTTTTCAATTCCTTTTGAGTTTTTATCAATTTTACTGAGTCTTTGTACGATCTCTGGTCACCTTCAAGGTGCCTACCAGCTCTCCCTGCCTAGTCATCCTACCAAGTATTTTTCTTTTTTGAAAAATCTCAGAGGTGTATGTGCTTTGCTTTGGCTCAACCCATGTACATACATAGTTTGCAGAGTAGACAACCCACATACATATGCAGGCTGCTGGTGGAACAACTCGCATCTCTATGTCTTGAAAGGGTTTTTAAAAAAGAGATTATTTTTCTCTTTCCTATCAGAATCCTTGGGCTTCCCAGGCCTTTCGTGAACTTTTACAGAGTCTCTGTTAGTTGTTGTAGGATTGGGTTAAAGATTCAGTTTCTGCTTGTTTCTTGTTTTTCTTTTGTTTCCCTATAAGTTTAGAGTGATCTGTCAAGTTTTAGATCCTTCTTTGGGTTCTTTTGAGTCCCTGCATTTACGTAGTTGGCCTAGGGTCTGAGTCAATCTTGGGTTCTTTTATCTTTTATTCTATTATATGCTTTGAAAATACAATAATCTTTATTTCTATTTTTTCCTTCTAGCATTTCAAAAAAAAAAATTCAAAAAGTATTTTTACATTCACTTTGGTAGAGTAGTGTAAGTTGTTTGTTTGCAAAAGAAAAGAGTTTCAGTTTCAAAGTTCTTTCTTGCTTTTCCGAAAGTGTAAGTAGTTTTACATCGTAAAACAAAAAATCTCTTTTAGGAAACTTTTAGTTATAATATCTTGAAACATTAATTTGAAAAGTTGGTTTTTACAAAGATTTTCCAAGATTTTGCTTTAAACTCGAAGTATTTAGTTTTCTTTCTCATATAAATGCTCTAAATTTTTCTTCGTTTTTCATCTCTTCCAAACACCACTAGTTGCACAATCACATCCTTTGTGTAAATCAAGACCATAAAATTAACTCTTAATTTAAAATCTACTAGACTTTCTGTTTGTAGGGTTCACCGACTAGTTTAGGCTTTTAGGGCCTTGAAATAGGTGTGAAGAGGAAACTCTTCAAGGCCATTTAAAACAAACATTGGAGTCTGAGATAGGGAGTGTTTAAAGTCCAACATCGTAAGAGTTAGTCAGGACCCCCCTCTAACACATAGGCTAAACATGAGGTCGTGTAAGGAAATGTAGATGAGATAACCCCTCCAAAGTCAAATCAAACGTAGTGGGGATTGTATATTGAGTGTCCTTCCTGGGAATCACACTGATCACATTTTCCTATGGAGCTTCATGGAACTCGAATACGTTTGAGATCCTTCGTTCTCTTCCAAACCAATTTCTTTCGACACCCTTGAAAGGCTTCAAACCTGTTATCCTACTCATTACAATCCGCCCGACTGTCGACTGTACCCGCCTGGTAACTTATTGCGAGCTGGCAACCTAGTTGCCAATTTTTACGGACTTACACAGGTAACTGTGGGAGTATATCACGATACCTAGGATAGACGTCGAGTCACGCTTCGCAGTGTATACTCGGAGGGTGCTTCCGTGTTCAAGTTGCACTTACACCGGTAAGTGGCTCTAGTCTTGACTGGTGTAACTATTCTTCCTACTAGTTAGTTGTCTGCTTTATTTTCCTTTAGGAAATTTTAGTGTGTGCTCTGTGATTCACGCTAGAAAAAACTCTTAGTGTCGGTTGATCATTTCACAAAGTGGAAGATCAACAACTCCGTCATTTTCATAGGCTTCAGGGCCTATCATCGGTTACTTTGGAGCCATCTCTGCCACCGTTGAGGTATAGGCTAGATTAAGAAGGATCGTTCAAAGCTGTCGGGCCACAGGAAACTGTACCCGAGCCAGCTCTGAGAGAAAACTTTCTAGCTCTAGAGTTATCTATCATTTCTGACCTTGAGACCGATGGTTTCAGGCCATTGAATCCTCCGATCATCGACTTATCGATGCCACTTTTAATTCATATAGTCCCCCCTGAGGTGACTTCTCCTGAATGCTAGTTTATTTGGCGAGCGACACTGGATGAAAATGCTACTATTTCATCTGGGAGTCCTCATACTCCTGTCATGACTGCCATTGGAGGGGGCATTGTACCTCCTCCCCCACCTCCACTTGTCAGAACCACGATTGTTCTGACACACACAACTTCGAGTAGTGGGTCAATTCTTTCAACGGTCTCAGCCACTGTTCCCTTTACTCAGAACACGTCAGGTTCTCCCTCCTCATATGGGATGCCTGGTTTCGACTTGAAATTGGTTCTTACTTACTCTACTTTGCAGACCATGGGTCTAGGGGCAGGGAGCTCTAACGCTCCCTTGCAAGGATTCGTCGTAGGCATCACTGCCAAGTTTAATGCTATTCCTTACTGTGGGGATCATATACCTCCTCCATCCCTGTTGCGCGGTGGCATGTTTCAGTAGCCGATCGAGCCTAATGCTAACTATAGTTTGTTTAGTGGAGGTAGTTTAGGACCTTCATCCTACACGTCGTCGGTGGGATCTATGTCGTTCTCTTTGTTTGGTGCGTTTGGAAATAACGATTTTTCTTCGTCTCCTTTCTCGACTGGGGAAAACCCCAACTTTGGTCAACAAAACCATGTGCAAGTTCCCATTCCTTTGCAGGGTATGATGAAATGAGTATACTCCACACAAGGTCTTTGGAATCCTTGGCAGGGCTTGTTTCCCTCGCAAGGGATGCCAGTCAGTGGAAACCCTTTCCATACTCAATGGAAACCCGGGCAAGGTTCAGTACCTATGCCATGAGGATCGGTTGGGGGTATCCCAACCAAGGTCCTTGGAACACTACACAGGGAGAAATCCATGTGCAATCCATGTCATCCAACTTTGGGAATCAACCGATGATGCAACAATAAACACAGTTTCCTTTTGCTGGTTAGAGCCACAGTTTCTACCAAAACCATGGCTAGCAATCTAACTTTTCCCAGCAACTTGGTGCCATTCAAAATCTAGGCCTCTTGTTTCATGCAAATACTCTGTAACTGAAACTACCCTTTTTGGAAACCCTACATTTGCCAGACTTGTCGAGATTATTGAATGACCCGATCTATCACGATTTGCATTGGCCCCCCATGCCGACTAAGTTGCCTTCTGATATCCCTAAGTTCAAGGGAAATCCTGGTGAAGATCCAGGTGATCACGTGACTACTTATCACTTGTGGTGCTCATCTAACTCATTGAAATATGAATTCGTTTAGTTGCGCCTATTTCAACGCACTCTTATCAGAGGTGCAACGAAATGGTATATCGAGCTCGATAGTTCGAAGTACTCTTACTTTAATGACTTGGTTATTGTTTTCCTGAACCATTTCCAATTGCTAGTGAGATATGATGTCGGCACCAATTTGATGGCCAACTTCGAGTAGACTAAATCCGACCACATCTCGGATCATATCCATGAATGGAGGTGACGAAAGAACTTGATTAAGGTCAAGGTCCCTCCTGTGTTTTTTCTTGAGTGGTTCTTAAATTCTTTGGTTCCATGCGTGTCCAAAGACGTTGAAACATACATAGTGTTTTCTGAAGAAGAGGCTATTATGAGAGCCCAGTAGTTGGAACTGATTTACTCTCAGTCTGGCATTCTTTATGAGATCTTACCCTACGCAACACGATCCACTCTCGATAAGGCCAAACAAAAGTTTGGGCCCCACGCTAATGGCATAGTGGGCACAACACAAAGAAATTCCACGGATCTATTGTCTAATCAATTGCAACAATTATCGTTTCAACAAACTATGGCCAACCAAACTCCTAGTTTAGCTACCCCCACAACCCAAACGTTGGATGTACACAGTGTGCAATCGACGACTCCCAAGGCCAACCAACAGACCGAGGGAAAGAAGAAACATAAAAAAAAGAAGGGTAAGGGGGGAAAAAAGGCTGATAACAATGTTGGCGAGGGAAAAACTGAAAAAATGAAAGTGAATTTTCTATGTAAGCTTTGCACAGACGACCACTTAACTCAGATCTTCCATCAGCTTGTGGAAGCCCAGAAGCTACTAGCACAACAACAACTTGATGTGTTGACAAATCCTTTTCCACAAGGGAAAAATATGGCTTAAGCTTTTGCATCCGCAAGTGTGGTTGGGGGTAGTAAGGGACCCCCCATGCCAAATCCTAACAACCCATCCGCAAACATTTACATGATGAACACCGATGCTCATTTATCAACCAAGACTCATGACTACGGAATGCCAAAATTTGTTGAGAAGGGAAAAGAGGCCTCCAAACCATCGAATCCTCTTCAAATTGAGAGGAAAATGGGAGAGACAATGACTTGCATCCCTAAAGGTGCATTCAAGAAGGATTCTCATAACCCAAATCTGAGGGATGCTCAGAATTACTCCATCATAGAGGATCTAGCACAGACCCCTTGTGCAATGTCAGCTCTGGAGGTTCTCCATATTTTCCCCTCATAGAGAAAATCTTTGTTGTTCGCCTTGGGAGCGGTGAAACCTAGTAACTTAAGAATGATAATTTTTTATCCAACCGACCTTAAACCTCGTCTTCCTCACCATGTCGTCTTTCAAATAGTAGTGGCATACACCACGAAATCGTTGACACATAAATTGTTTTGTATGGTGGTTGATGAGGGTGCCTTGACTTGCGTGATGTCATTGGCATATTGGAGGGCCATAGGCTAGCCTGAGTTGTCTCCATCACCTACATTACTTACGACTTTTGATGGTCAATCATTCAGACCACACAATATAATCCCTTCTTTCCCCGTGCATTTGGAGGGTAAAACTGTGTGCATCGAGGTTGAAGTAGTCGATGCGCCCTTGACTATAATCTTATGTTAGGATGGAGTTTCACTTACGCAATGCACGTGGTTGTAGCCACCATTTTTTGGGTCTTGTTCTTTCCGCAGAAAGACCACATTATAATCGTTGACTGGTTTTCCTTCTCTCGTCCTGACCCTTCATCGGGGGCTTCCACGGTCCCAATGATTGATAACCTGTAGCCAGGCACTGTCAACTTAGGTGTCGGATTGTTTTCATCGTTGATGGGAACTTTTGATTATCTGTTGCCTTCCAATGATGAAAGGTTTATTTCGACTGTCCCCGACCATTCGAGGGCTACAATTTTTCAAGTGGTGTCTTTTAAAATGAGATACTTTCACGACCCGTGGACTTTACCTTCCCCATTGGCTTTGATGGAAGGGATACGAAATCTTGGCATGGCCATGCCCTTATCTGCTGTTGAGGTTGCATACTTTGTTGTCTAGCAAGCCTCGGCCAACTCCGATCCGACTCCCCCACAAGAGTTAGATCTAGTTCTCGAGCCTATTTGGGATTAGGATTCTCTCGCCATTCATGACCCTTTGGACTTAACATTTCCCTCTGACGAGGTGATTCTGGAGGAAATGAATGGTCTCGATAGACCTTGGGATGATCTACATCATAGATCTTATTTTCTTCCCGAGCTTAGGAGAGTAGAGGCAGGAGAGTTTGTAATGACCATTAATGGAGATAGCCCTTGTCCTATTAACCCTCTGGATATGCACAAAGTTCATTCCAAGATAAACATGGCAAGCATTGCTGCAATGATTCCTATCGATATCTCCAAAACCCTTGGCATCGTGGAGAATTTCTTCGTCGGAGCGGATTGCTCCCCCGAAGAGGTTCAAATTTACATTGAGTTGTTTAAGGATTTTTGCGAAGTTTTCTCTTGGTCTTACGAGGAGATTCCAGGGATAGACCGATGAATTGTCAAACATGAGATCACAACTTATCCTGATGCTAAACCATCCGACAAAATCTTTTCCCGATCAATCCTCGAAAAGTAGCGACAATAAAGGCTGAGGTAGTAAAACTCCTCAAAGCTGATTTTATATAGCCCATGCAATTGATGGAATGGGTATCAAACCCAGTTCATGTTAACAAGAAGCAAGGAATGATTCACGTTTGTATGGATTTCCACAATTAGAACAAAGCTTGCCCAAAAGACAACTTTTCAACCCCGTTTATTGATCAAATTGTCGATGAGTGTGTGGGTTTTATAGACTTTTCTTTCATGGACGGTTTTTCGGGATACAATCAAATTCAAATCAAACCCAAGGACCAACATAAAACGGTTTTTATTTGTCCTTAGGGTACCTTCGCATATCGAAAAATTCCTTTTGGCCTGAAGAATGTTGTAGCTACTTTTCAGCAAGCCACGTCGTTCTCTTTTCATGAACACAGACACATAATTGAGGCATATCTGGATGATCTAGCATCACGTTCTCACAACAAATCTGATCATCCCACCCATTTATGACTAATCTTTAAGCTATGTCGCTACTATCAGATTTTCTTGAAGCCAAACAAGTGCAGCTTTTGCATGACATCAGGTTGTTTATTAGGTTTCATCGTGTCAACAAAAGGGACCATGGTCGATCCTCTTAAGTTTGAGGCTATAGTTCAATTTCCTCCCCCGCGCACAATACCCCAACTTCAAAGTTTACAGAGGAAAACAAACTTTCTTTGGTGTTTTGTTCCTAATTATGTTGATATTACGAAAGGGTTCATGCATCTTTTAAAAAAGGGAGTCCCATTATGTTGGGACGAAGTAGCTCAACGCTCTTTTGATGCGTTGAAACACACTCTGACATCTGCCCCTCTACTCAGGCCTCCTGATTATGGCAGATATTTCCTATTATATGTGGTTGCTGCAGAGTCCACAATTGGCATGGTCTTGGTATAAGAGGATGATGCGCTCAAAGAGAACATTATCTATTATCTTAGTTGAGGCATTGTGGGACTGGAACTTAACTATTCACATGCTGAGAAAATTTCTTTGGCGGTTGTTCACGATGTCCAATGGTTCCGTCACTATATATTAATTCACAAGACCATTGTCGTTGTCGTCGTCAATCCCTTTCAATATTTGTTAACGCGATGCATCATCGATGAAAAAATCAGTCGGTGGATAGTTATCGTCCAAGAGTTTGACTTGGATTTCATTTTGGCGAAGTCTAAAAAGTCCTTGGTCTTCACTGAGTTAATCTTGGAACTGCCGGTCGAAAGTGGTGATTTTACGCCTGAAGAGTCACCTATCAATGAAGATATTTTTCTCATAGCATCTTCGGACCCTTGGTGTGGAGATATACTTGTGTATCTTTAGACTTTGAAGTGCCCCTCTTCTGCTTCTCACGATGAGCATCGACGAAAATGACAACAAGCGTGAAATTATCTCATCCTCAATGACACTTTGTATCACCGAGGTGTAGATTGCATTCTTCGACGATGTCTTACTCACGAAGAAGTAGAGCTTGTTTTGAACGACTGTCACATTGGAGCATGTGGCGGTCATCTGTCTGGGTTGGAAACAACCCAAAATATTCTTCGCGCAGGATACTTCCGACCCTCGTTAATCAAGGATTGTATTGAGGCCGTCAAGAAGTGTCACCCGTGCCATATATTTTGTCAGAAGATGCGGACACACCCTACTCCTATGTTCCCAATTATTGTGGTTGGCCCCTTCACCAAGTTAGGGATTGATTTCACTACATGTCACCTGGCTTCTGCCAAGGGGCATCGTTATATCATCGTAGCAGTCAGCTACTTCACTAAGTGGGTCGAAGCTATGCCGACATTTAACAATGATGGGGAAATTACTGTCCTTTTCATCTTCAATAAGATAATAGCTAGATTCGGTATCCCGAAGGAGATTGTCACTGACCATGGTAGTCACTTCCAGAATAAAATGATGATTGAGTTAACATCAAAGCTTGGGTTTAAACAAGAAAATTTCTCACCCAATTACCCACAAGCGAATGGTCAGGTAGAAGCTGTGAATAAGTCTCTCAAGGCTATTCTTCAGTGAACGATCAATTTGGCCAAGTCAAATTGGCATTTGATGTTATATTCAACACTTTGGGCTTATTGAATTTCTGTAAAGACTGCTACTAGTTTTTCACCTTTTCAACTCATCTACGGGCTGGTGGCAGTCTTACCTATTGAATGTCAAATCCCTTCTTTGAATTTGGTAGTGGAACTACATCCCAACACTTCACCACTTGAGGAACGTCTTCTGTATCTCGAGCAGCTCGATGAGAAACATTGTGATGCAGCCTTGGATAATGAGGCTCATAAGAAACGAGTCAAGTATCAAAATGATCGGTCCGTTCGCCCTCATATTTTCTCTGAAGGCGATCTTGTCCTGGTCTATGACGAAGACAAAGATCCCCTGGGGGCTGGGAATTTCAAACCCATGTGGTTCAAACCTTTCATTGTGAAAGAGGTCTTAGAGAGGGGTGCTTATCGTCTAGTTGATTTCGAGGGAAATGCCTTAGTGGAGCCTAGAAATGGGCTCTACCTTAAGAAGTATTACACTTAGGTTGGTCATCTGGGTGTGGCTTCTTGTATATATGTATAGTTTTTTATACATTTCTGTATTTTTCATTTTGTGGACGTGTAGTTATTTATGTTTTCTTTTTCACTGTAGAAGATGTCAAGTGAATTAGAGGTTTATGTTGGGTTCGTGGACGATGCTAGCCAACACACTCGGAGGCTTGCTTCCGTAGCTTGGGTGATTTTCTCACCTAGGGGCCAGTTGCTATCTTCCAAAGGTATTTGTCTAGGCGACGCAACCACTGATGTTGCTAAGTACAATGTAGTGATAGAATTACTACGTGATGCCTTGTCACATGGTATTTCTCATCTCCGAGTTTACTTAGATGCTCAATTGGTTGTGTCCCAGTTAAATGGGGTTTACTGCATTTATGATCCCACTCTTCACCGACAATTCCTTAGGGTACGTGTCTTAGAACGATCTTTTGATTATATTACTTATATTCATGTTCCTAGGAGATTGAATATTTTAACTGATACTCTAGCTAATCAAGTTTTATATTGGCATATTGGTCACATGTAAAAGTCAAACACACACATACACA